>NW_020771364.1:211-14135 GCF_900518735.1 Pseudonaja textilis | reverse complement strand
ATCAAGTTAAGCCATGTAAAGAATAAGAAAATAAATGGAGACTATTAGTTACATTTAGGTTTAGAAATAATTTAGGAGCACTGTTTGAAAAGTAGCTGCCTACATTTCAGGGTGAAGAAAATCATATTGATCAGCAGTTGTTAGGAAGGCATTTAAACTGACAAGGGCTTTTATTTATTAATTATGCTGATGGCATTTTGTTGTTTGGGACTAATGGTTAGGCTTGAGAGATGGAACCTTTTAGTTACAGTTATCTCAGTTATCTTGCCACATGGAAAGTGAAATACAATATGCCATAATGTTTGGACAGTTTTCTTCTGTACTGAGAATCATCATTCTATAAATTTTACTGCCAAGAGAGTAATTTTTAGTATTGTCAATTGTTTCTTGGGAATTTGGTTTGATGTTATATAGGAAATAGATGAAGGTATTTCAAGAAGTATTTTGTGCCTTTATCATTTTTATTATCTTGTGTCTTTTATCATTCAAAATAAGGAACTTAATGCAAAGTTTCCTGATGACATTTTACATATCCTGCTTCCACTCCGAAATTCCTCAAATATATTTTTAAATGAACCAAGTTAACTTCCTCTGCTGTACTGAGAAGAATTTCTGGTGCTTCGCTCTCTGAGAAGAGGGCAGTTTAATATGTCTCATGCTTCTTCCTTCAAATCTCTCACAAATCTGTTTGAATCCAATCTCTGATTATTGATACTGTAGTACAGAGAAAGTGAAGAGAACACCAAAAAGTATTCAAACCTGACCAATGGGAAACTACATTTGTTTAGTGGTTTCCCAATGTTTCATGAAAAAACTACTTTATGGTAACCTACTTTATGGTAAGCTAGAAAAAAAGTGGGATAGATAGCAGCAGCACCTGGCAGACAAACTGTACTCAATGGAGTACAGGATTCGCAACTGGCAGACAAACTGTACTCAATGAGTAGTCCTTAATGGGTCTAAGTCTACATGGAGGGAAGTAAGCAGTGGGCTGCCACAAGGTTCTGTCTTAGGCCTAGTGCTCCTCAATATATTCATTAACAAGGTAGATGAGGCAATAGAAGGGGAACTTACCAAATTTGCAGATGTTACTAAGCTGGCAGGAATAACTAACACCCAAGAAGATAGGCTCAAGATCCAGATGGATCTTGACAGACTAGAACACTGGGGCATATTTAAGAAAATGAAATTCAATGTAGAGAAAAGTAAAGTCCTACATTTAGGCAAGAAAAACCAAAAGTCCACATATAGATTGGGTGAAACCAGGCTGTTACTGTGAAAGGAATCATGGAGTCTTAGTGGACAACCAGCTAAATATAAGCCAGCAGTGTGCCATGGCAACCAAAAAACCCAATGCAATACTAAGCTACATTAACAGAGGGATACAATCAAGATCAAGTGAGTTACTAATACTACTCTATAAAGCCTTAGTAAGACCACACTTAGAATACTGTACCCAGTTTTGGTCACTACACTATAAAAAGATGTTGAGACTCTAGAAAAATGTGCAGAGAAGAACAACCAAGATGATTAGGGGACTGGAGACTAAAATATATGAGGAACTGTTACAGGAAGTGGGCTTGGCTAGTCTAGTGAAGAGAAGGACTGGGGAGACATGAGAGCAGTCTTCCAATATTTGAGGGGCTGCCACAGAGAGGAAGGGGTCAAGCTATTTTCTAAAGCACCCAAGGGCCAGACAAGGAATATTGGATGGAAACTGATCAAAGAGAGATTCAACCTAGAAATAAGGAAAAATTTTCTGACAGTGAGAACAATCAACCAATGGAACAGCTTGCCTATGGAAGTTGTGGGAGGTTCATCACTGGAGACTTTCAAGAATAGATTGGACCGCCATTTGTCAGAAATGCTGTAGAGTCTCCTGCATGGGCAGGAGGTTGGACTAGATGACCTACAAGGTTCCTTCCAACTCTGATTATCTGTTATCTGTTAAACTATGTGAGAGCAAGTTAAAATTTAAAAAAAAAAAGCTTTAAAAAGCAATGCGATTTGATGTGATACAAACCAAGCCAAGCCAAGCCAAGCCAAGCCAAGCCAAGCCAAGCCAAGCCAAGCCAAGCCAAGCCAAGACATGCCCAAACTTTAAGCTTTAGCATTATTTCCAATTAAAAATCATGTGGCTTCTGAATGTAAAATTATAGCATGTAGATAACTTTGCAGAAAGGAACTTCTTTACCTTTGACCATGGTTGCATAAATCTGACTGACTAGAAATGCTAATTACCATTGACTTTGATTAGTACTTGGATGGTGGACTGGACCTTGCTGCACACATATGTATACTTGGCCCCTGCATAGTATTGCTCTATGATGAAAAACTATTTGGATGTGTTCTTCAAAAAAAAAAAAGAGCTTCTTGGGGTGATAAACTTGTAGGAATTTTTAGATTCAGTCTTGCTTTATACCTATTCCATACCCTCAATATAGCATGGCAAATGAAATGATTATTGAAATCTATTGTTAGAAGGAAAATCCATCAGGTTCATTTCCAAGAGAGGATAAAGATGCTGGAAACAACATGGAGGCTGATTGGAAAGAAATGTTCCCTTGATTGATGAAGCAGAACCACCAACCAACTTCTTTTTAGGCCTAATCCTAAGGTATCTTTCTTTAGCATCTTGCAATCATTTATATTTGATTCTTTGTTTTTGATATGGATCTTTGCCAGACAAGCTTTCTGCCATTGTTTAAATGGTCCATCAATTGTCAATATCAGTATTGTCTGAAATGAAATAATAACCACCAAACTAAACATTCATCTTAATGATGAAAATTCTACCCAACTGTCACATTTGTAAATTGTCTCATTTGAATAAATGCTTCTCCTGGCTACCACATCAAATAAATTGAGAACTCTCTAACTTTCAATAAATATATAGCATAAACATCATATGGGGCATTCACAATATTTTGCATCAAGTCCATTAGCAACATTTTATGAAAATCTGTATGCAGGTGAGAGTACAGAAAAACACCGAGGCTACTCTTTTAGCTGTTTGCTTTTCCTTCATTGAAATGGACAATAATAATTCTTGATTAATGCTGCTTTTTATCTGATTGCTTTCCATATTATCTTTTAATATACTATACCTTTGGCAATATTTAGTGAGTTCCCCAACAGAGTTTTACGGAGACTTTTTTCCTTGTAAGTCTCATGATTACCAAAAGTTAGCTAGGAAAATATACCTGGAGATGATAGAAGAGACAGTACGAAGAATAAAAGAGGAATTTACTTTGATGAAGATGTAACAGTGATATAACATATTGTTTTTCATAACTGTTTGTGTGGGGAGTTTTTTGTCTCCAGTCAAGGATATTTGTAGCTTTGAACTTGGGTTGAAGGAATAAAAGGGGCTTCACCTATTTTTGTGACTGTTTATTTTATATCCCACCCTGGGTCATCACAGCAATGGCCCACAGTTCAGCCAAAGCACACAGGCCGGCGGGCAGCAGAGGGAAGGGGCAGCAAGTAAAGGAGTGATGCAGCAGCATAGCATCATGCTTCCTGGTTCCCCCACCCCACCCCCACCCTTAGCAGGCAAGGCCCAGCAGCTGCAGAGAATCAAGGAAGGGGCACGATGCAGGCTGGTGGGGATCTGAGTGGCTATGGATCATCCCTGGCTTGCCTTTCTCTCTGCCACCAAACTGGAGGCAAATTGGAGACTGGGGACAGTGAGGGGGGGAGCTTGCTAGGCTGTGAGTTCTGCATGGGATGGAGCTGTGGCGTTGGTGACTAAGCAAGCCAGAAGGGGACAGTTGAAGGGGAAACTTGCTAGGGGCCGTGAGTGCCACATGGGATGGAGCTGCGGCACTGGTGGCTAAGCAAGCCAGACAGGGATGGTTGGGCAGGAAGCTAGCTAGGCCACAAGCACTGAGGATGGTGGTGGCATGGCAGTGGTGGCTGAGGCTGGCCTGGGACTGGAATCAGGAGTTGACTGAGGCTTGGAGCAACAGTGGCAGAAAGGGCAATGTTGGCAGTGGTAGCACAGTCATGGCAGGCTTGGCTGGCCCAGGAGTCAGGACTCAATTGGGGCTGAAAGCAGCAGTGGCATGTAGGCAACCAGGGCTTGCAGAGCCTCACTCACCTAGGGAGATCACAGATCAGATGGTGGAAGGCAGACAGCAATGGCTGGGGGGCAGGTGGGTGGGTGAAGACAGACTGCAGGCAGTGATGGCGTATGGCCAAGATAAGGAAGGGCAGGGAGGGGAGGGCAGGTGAGGGAAGAATGCAATCAGTGATTGTCACGCATGCATGCCATGTCACAGATGCGTGATAAGGACTGACTGGGCAGGGAGTGGAGAAGCGGGCAGAAAGGGGCCTTTACGGTTTTCTGAACTACAGAAAATCATAACAACCAGTTCTACCAAATTGGTCCAAACTGGAAGAATCCCACCCCTGATTGTACCCTTTCTAAAGTTTTGATAATGACAACCAAAACTGGATACAGTGTTCCAAGTGTTGTTGTTCTTTTAGCAAAGCAGCATAAAGCAGTACAAACATTTCACATGAGTTCGATAAAATCACTCTGTTGATGCAGGCTTGGCTTTGGGGGATCTTTATAGCAGTTGCAGCACACAGCTGGCTTATATGTAAGTGGCTGTCTACTAGGAGTCTGAGATCCTTCTTACAGTTAGTGTAAAACCATTTTTTCTCATTACTGAAAAAAAAAAACAAAGATAGAAAATGAGTAGTAAAAAGTATGGCCCCATGAGATCCTTCTTAGCTGAAGCAGCAGGAAATATTTAATACAGGATAAAGCAGGATAATCTAGAACATCTTTTTGTTTTACTTTACAAAAATCGCTTTTAACCTTGTGGACTATTGACAACATGAGCCGGCAACTGTTTGAAAAATATGCCATTGTTTCTTTTGAATTAAAACTAGAGATCCAGGAGGGCCTCACTATTTTCGATAGAACTTTACTGGGAATTTTGTTGAAGTAGCTTATTTTCCTTGATTTGGTTCATTTGAGTTTTAGTTTACCAATTTCTCAGCAAAATAAGTTTCCTTTGAATAAAAGGCTCAATAAACAGACAGTTTGGTCTAGTGATTAAAGCAAAAGGCTACAAATCTGCAAAGCGAGTTCTAGTTCTTATTCCTCCCCACTCAATTATGCTTCACTAGCTTTCTTCTCCTTTATTACAGTGTTTAGGTTTATAAGGCAGTGGTATCAAACTTGATGTCACTGAGGGCCACATCAGAGAGCAGGGTGTGCTTAGCCATGGTGGCATAACCAGCTTAAGGTCACTCGTGTTGGAGGCGCCTGTGGTGGCCTGAACACTGTGCCAGCAAAAATTGTTCCTGAGCTCTCTTTTTGGCTGAGACTGCCTCCTGCAACCCACTGCCAGCAAAAACAGAGCTGGGGAGGCACATGAAACCTCCCTGAGCTCCATTTTTGCTGGCAGAGATCTGCAGGAGGCAACTGTGGCTGAAAATGGATCCTGGAGCTCTGTTTTCACTGGCAGAGGCACCATGGGGCATTCCTTCACTCTTTCCAGGATGGCCCCACAGGCCAGATCACTCCGTAGGCTGGATCTGGCCCCTGGGCCTTGAGTTTGACACCCATGTTATAAGCAGATGTAAATATTTAATTTGTGACACAAATCATCTCCTAAGGGGTTAAAATCTCAGCTATGAATCAGACTTCACTGAAAACAATTATTAAAATACAAAGAAAAATTGCCAGTGTAAGCCTAGGACCAATAGTTTACACATATCCATTCTTTATTTGCCTTTTCTGCACCATTTTTTACAAACTATGCAGGGTACATGTAACACAGAAATTACTGAATTAGTATTTCATCTAGGTTTCCTTTTTTCACTTTTATCCTCATCCCTCATGTCCTTTCTCAAATTTCTCAATTCTATCACAGCATGGAGTTCAAGGAAGATGGAATAGTTTAAAACACCTCAAAATGTGGATTTTACAGCAGGACGGTGGCCATGGAAGTCGGAATCCGCTAAGGAGTGTGTAACAACTCATCTGCCGAATCAACTAGCCCTGAAAATGGATGGTGCTGGAGCGTCGGGCCCATACCCGGCCGTCGCTGGCAAAGCACACTCCGGGGGCTAGGCCGCGACGAGTAGGAGGGCCGCCGCGGTGGGCCTTGAAGCCTAGGGCGCAGGCCCAGGTGGAGCCGCCGTGGACGCAGATCTTGGTGGTAGTAGCAAATATTCAAACGAGAATTTTGAAGGCCGAAGTGGAGAAGGGTTCCATGTGAACAGCAGTTGAGGGGGACTTTAATGGAATTGTGGACAATAAATTGGACTATATAGCAACAACAGTAAAGCACAAT
Organism: Pseudonaja textilis; assembly: GCF_900518735.1. Next base: position 7,821 of record NW_020771364.1, on the reverse strand, counting down.
AGAAAGATTCTTCCTAAATCTTTTTTTAAAATGACAGATGAATTAATTTTAAAAGATATATGGAAAGAAAGAAATGCTAAAACCAAACAATATACTTTCTATTCAAATAGACATTTATCATGGTCCAGATTAGATATGATCTGGATCTCAACAGAATTAATATCTAGTGTTCAAGAAATAAACATTGAAACAAGTACTTGGGCAGACCATAACCCAATGACAATTAAATGGAAGGGACAAAAAAAAAGATCAAGATGGACGTTAAATAATACTATTTTAAAGGAGAAGGATTTTATACAATGGATCGAGAAAGTACTGGCCTTTTTCTTTAAAGAAAATAAAAAAGAAGATACTTCAATGCAGAATGTTTGGGATACAATGAAGGCATATGCTAGAGGCTTGATAATAGACTACATAAGAAAAAAGAATATTAGGAAAAGGCAAGCCACTAAAGCCTTGGAAGATGAGTATAAAAGACTTGAAAAAGAACTACAGAAAATGCCACAGAAAAAAGATATCAAACTGAAATTGGACATAACTAAACATAAAATGGGCTTAATAGGCAGAGAAAATTAGGAGTGCTAAACAGAATTATTTTGAAGATGCAAATAAGCCAGGTAGATGGCTAGCATATAAGCTGAGAAAGGAGAAAGAGTCAAGGAAAATATCGCAGTTAATAGATGACCAAGGCCAAGTTTGTTATGGTAATAAGGAGAAAAAGGAAATTATTCGAGATTTCTATGGACAACTATACAAGAAAGAGAATATTGATGAGGAAAAAGTCAAACAGTACTTACAGAAGGCAAACTTACCTAAGATATTCAAAGAGACTGAAGAAATGTGAGAAAGTAATATAACAATGATGAAATTAAGTCAAGCACTTAAGAAACAAAATAATGGGAAAGCACCAGGTCCGGATGGGCTGCCGGCAGAATTCTACAAAATATTACAAGAATCATTGAGCATTCCATTGTTAGAAGTCATGAATGAAGCTATGTCAAAGAAGATGATACCTAAAACATGGTCAGAGGCTTACATTACACTTATTCCAAAAGAGGAGGCTGATCCACTGCAAATTAAGAACTATAGACTGATTTCTTTATTAAATGCAGACTATAAAATCTTTGCTTCAATATTAACAGAAAGACTTAAAAAATATCTGAATAATTTTATTCATCCAGATCAAAATGGATTTCTGCCAAAGAGACAAATTAGAGACAATATGAGAGTAATTCTGGACACTTTGGAATATTATGAGGCGCATCCTGAAAAACAAATGGCTTTGATATTCTTAGATGCCCAAAAGGCATTTGACAATGTGAACTGGAGATTTATGTTACTCCTATTGGAACAGATGGGTTTTGCTAGAAGATTTATCCAAGCAATAGAAGCTATTTACCATGAGCAAACAGCAAAGGTAATGATGGAGGGAGAATTTAATGATTCTATTAATATAAGAAAAGGCACAAGACAAGGATGTCCGCTTTCTCCTTTGCTATTTGTATTGACCCTGGAAGTGTTGAATAGAAATATTAGAGAAGATAAAAGTATAAAAGGAATGAAAATTAAAAAGGAAGAATTTAAATTGCAAGCCTTTGCGGATGACTTAGCCTTTATTTTGGAAGATCCTTTAGAAACAGCTCCGAAGCTATTGGAAAAGATAGAGACATACGGTGAGGTGGCTGGTTTGAAAATAAATAAAGATAAAACAAAGATTTTGTCAAAGAACATGTTACTAAGACAAAGAGAAGAATTGGCAGATCTGTTGAAAATCCAAGTTACGAATAAGGTTAAGTATTTGGGGATATATTTGACACCAAGATGTAGTACATTAAAAGAGAATAATTATATTAAACTTAAACAACAGATTTAGATTTGAAGAAATGGGAAAATTTACAACTATCATTAATAGGGAGGATTTCAACAATCAAGATGAATATTTTACCCAGAGTCTTATTTCTGTTTCAAACAATACCAATTAGGCTTGGAAAAGACTATTTTGAGAACTTAAATAAAATTGTGTTGAAGTATATATGGCAAGGTAAGAAAGCGAGGATAAAGCTAAAGCTTTTGCAAGATGGTAGAACTAGAGGAGGTTTTGGCCTGCCTAATTGGGAGCTGTACTACCAAGCTGCAAATTTGATGTGGGCCAAGGAATGGATAACATTAAGAAAGACTAGATTGTTGACACTAGAAGGTCATGATTTGTTGTTGGGTTGGCATGTTTTTTTATGGTATAAGGGAACCAAAACACAGGGTTATTTTCGAAGACATTATATACGGGAGTCTTTGTGGTTAAACTGGGAGAAGATAAAAAAACAATGTTATTTGAAAATTCCAGTTTGGTTATCGACGATAGAAGCTTTGTCTTATCCTATAATTTATAAGAAGGAACAAACAGTTAGATATGGGGAATTATTAGATGAAAAGGGTGAACTTAAATCGATACCTAGAGGAACAAGGTATAAAGATGAATTGGTTTTCATATGTGCAAATACACTCAAGGTATGATGAAGATTCCAAAACAGAGGGATTTTATGATAAACAGACTGATTTAGATAAGAACTTGACAGGTACTGATGAAAAGGTGATTAAAAAACTATATGGTTATTTATTGGGAATTAAGCTAGAGGAAGAACAAGTTAAAGAAACTATGATTGCTTGGGGGGGAATTTTGGATATGGGATTGATTTAGAGAAATGGCAGAAACTATGGTCGCAAAATTATAAAATGACAATGTCTACAGCTTATAAAGAAAATCCGTATAAGATGTTTTACAGGTGGCATTTCCCCCCGACAAGGATAGCAAGAATGTTTAAGAATAAATCTGAAAAATGCTGGAAATGTCATCAGATACCTGGCTCATACTACCATATGTGGTGGACTTGTGAGGATGCTAGAAAATACTGGACTAAAATCCGCATGTGGTTGGAAAAAATGACAAAGAAACACATAGATTTGAAACCGGAGCTCTTTTTATTGGGAATCGTACCAGATGTATTCAGTAAAGACTTGAAATATCTGATTGTAAATGTATTAACTGCGGCTAGGATTGTATTTGCTAAAAATTGGAAAAATGAGAAAATTTCTTTGCAGGAAGAAATTATTAAGAAAATATTGGAATGCGCTGAGATGAGTAGATTGACATTTGAAATTAGAGAACAAGAAGATAAACAATTTTATAAAATTTGGGACCTTTTCTAGCAATGGTTGGACGATGAAATACAATAATAGAATATTTAGAATGTTAGATAATAAGGAATATTTTTGTTTTTTCTTTTTCTTTTGCTATTTGACATCACATCTATAAAGTGTTTTTTAGGATAGAATTGGTATGATTATATGATTTGTTATAGAATAAATTACCTAAATTATAGTTATCTCATAAAGTATGAATGAATAAAAGTATAGTCAAATGATTTTTTTTAATAATGATATGAGGATATACAAGTTTGGATTGATAATAAGAGTTATTATGTAACATAACTGTAATTGAGACTACGAAATGAATGCACAAAACTGATGAACCAACCGACACACTGTTTGTATATAAGTACGGAAGAGAGCTGATGCTTTTATGTTTTGTCTGTTTTGTTTGTTTGTTAAAAAAAACAATAAAATTGTTTTCAAAAAAAAATGTGGATTTTACATTTCCTCTATCAGTTCATATTCTTTTAAATAAAAGAGTCCATGGGAAGAGTGTTGAATTCCTATAGTTCCTGAATCTTTCTGATGATTCAGGTAACCTAGTTTGTTGCTACAACAGATAAATACATATTTCCCTCGGCTGGAAGCCCACAATTATGTTTTGAGATAAATGATGAATTATCATATTTAGTTTGGATCTAAGATTAGGTGACTGCATAACTGCATAACCAAGTCATAATTATTTCACTTGATTGCTAAATAACATGTCAGTTTGTCCCTGAGATGTCTCCATTTCCCTACCTGCACACACTCATTACACAAGATAATTCACTGCTTCTGGCGTAATACCAGGAGCTCAACATTTTTTCTAGACTTCAAGCCACAACTAGAAATACTTATGGCCTTCACCTGCTTCTTGTGGTTCTTGAGCAAAGAACTGTATTATTAAACAATGGCTTTCTTTTCAGAGCTGCAAGTTTTGCCACTTTAGTCTTACTGGTCTACTAATATTCATTATATGTATTATTGAGTCACTTCTGTTTTTACATGTTCATCTTTCATGAGGGCCTGAGGCAACACTGGTAGGGGAGGGGGTCCACTCAAGGCAGAATCTTTTCTAAGAGCAATTCTATCACAAGCAGGGAGGAGAAAGGAGATTCTCCTATCTCCTCTACCAATTCTCATTCAGCTGAATAAAAGAGTCCAATGGAAGAGGGAGAAATTCTTATACCTACTATTCCTGATGATCCAAGTAACTAAGCCTGTTGCTACAGTATATAAGTACATACAGTAGCTTTCTGTAGCTTTCTGAACATCTTTCCATTTTTTGCTCTTGTTCTTTTTTCCTCTCAATTGGTGTGAGAGTTCTTTGTGCAACCATGCTGGGTTTTTTTCTTGCTTTTCTTGTTTTTCTTTTTTAGAAGTATTGAACTGGACTAGGCTTTTATCATCTAAAAGTGTCCCAAGCTTCTTGAGTTGATTTGCCCTTTAAAATTTTCATCCATGGAATCCTTCTCAAGTTCTCTCTTGAGTGAGTTTGAGATCTCTTTCCATCCTGTTCTTACAACCACTTTCATTTTGCAAATTAGAATCCAGAACATTTCTTAACTTGTCCACAAAGCAAAGAAAATTTAGCATTATACAAGGAAAGTGGGGGAGGGTGGAGGACAAATTATCTCTTAAACCATGATGAACTTAGACCAAAAACAAAAATTCTTTCAGAAAATTGCAGAATAAACTTTCATATAATTCCTCACTTCATATGATTACTTTCATTTCAGAAAGCAAGTAGGTATGGCCTGGGCCCATAACCAGTGTTGAGGTCATTCCCCATTAGGAGAATGAGCGCATACAGGGAGATGTATTTGAGAGAAGTGTTTGAATAATACACATACAGCACACAGATACACTGTACAGTAAATGTAGGATTTTACTTCAAGAAAGGTTTAAGCAAAGTTCAAACACAGTCCAAACTCATTCACAAGTAAAATCAGTCAGTTTTTAGTCCAGGGATAATCCAATAACAAAGTCCAATGTCAAAAACAGTTCAGCATCAGACTTATATCAAATCCATGAGTAACAGTCAATTAGAAGGAACGGCAAAACTCTCTGACAGAAGGAAACAGAGACTCACTGAGACTTCTTCTGAGTCTAAGACTAAACAACCCAGGTTTCTGGCTCCATCTTATGGTTGTTTGAGAAACCACACCCAATTACATTTTTGTGTTTTCTTAAAGATACAGTATTAAAATGTTTATCCAACCCAAATACCTGTTAGGTGACTTATATTCCTAACAACGTGCTTAGTCTGCCTGATAGTTAATACACTACTGAGCATACGTCTGCTGGTCAATCCACTTAACAAACAGAATGGTTCAGGAAGAGATCTCTCTCATGCAGATTTTGTCTTCCCTACATCTTCTATTCTTTTAAAGAGACCCAGCCTATACTGATACTGAGTGGTCAGACAAAGGCATTCTTTTTCTAAGTACTATCCCATGATATTTAGTTTGAAAAAATAATTGTAATAGATTCTAAAGCATAGGCTGGGTCTTTTATGTTTTATTGTGGGGTCTTAGTTAATACCAGTAGTTTAACTACTGGGGAAGAATGAGACTGTGTGCCTTTATTGCAAACTGTGTGGTTGGAGAGCAGGAAAGACCTTCCACACTGAAATGTAGGCAAGGAGATATGACATACAAACAGAGACACATTCACATAGGCAAATGAATATACTGCTCCAAGCTCCCTCTTATAGAAGTTGCACAATATCTGCAATGCTCATTTTGCTTTATTTCAAGGAATATTTGCCAAATTTTACTTCAATGCATAAATATTTTGGACTTTGATAGCAATTTGATTCTTGTAAAGAAAGGTAAAGCAACAGCAAGTCATAATCTCAGGTCATTGGCTATATCTTGAAGACATCCAGGGTGGTAGATAGAGATGACATTATTTTCCAATGCAGATATTTGTTGTAAAAAATTATATTTTCACCTGTGTATATTGTTAAATCACATGTCTTTATTAAGATCAGTGTCCATAATACTATCCTTCACTTGTTGGCTATGTGTGTTTATCTGCATCAGATTCTATCTGACACACACACCCTCTGATCATTTGATTTTATTGTGTAGTCTATCTATTTGTTTATCTTGGTAACTAAAATAAATTTTATGACATCTGTTAGTCTGTCTATTTAACAAAAAGAATGGTCCAGGAAAAGAACCTTTCTCTCATGCAGATTTCCTCTTGTTACATCTTCCTTTCTTTTATCAACATCCAATTTATGGTGATATTGAGTCATAGGACAAAGTCATTCTTATGCTAAGTAGCGTCCCAAAGTGTTTAGCTTGAGAAAAATATAAACTTAAGAAATTCTTTTCTGCTTCTTTCCAAGGTCTTAGCTAACAGCTTAAATTTGATTTTATCTTACTTCTGCCCAAGCAATCACATCAGCTGGAAGACCTCAGTGACAAAGGAACCGCTACAACAAATAAAGGGAAGGGAAGAAGGAGACTGTGTGAAATTATTCCATAATATGTGGTTAAAGCAGGTAACACCTTCCACACTGAAATGTAGGCAGAGACCTCCCTCCTTCCCTCCCTCCCTCCCTCCCCTTTCTCTCATAGGAATATAATGCCCAGGCCCCTGTTAAAGAAGTTGCACAATGTCTGCAATGCTCATTTAGCTTTATTTCAAAGAATATTTCAAGAAAAATATTTGCCAAATTTTACTTCAATGCATAAATGTTTTTGAGATTGATACATAGCAATTTGATTCATGTAAAAAAAAGGTAAAGCGATAGCAGGCGGTAGTCTCAGGTCATTGGCCATATCTTGAAGACATTCCGGGTGGTAAATGGAAATGGCATTATTTTCAATGTGGTCTATACAAATGAGATAAAATAATAGGTTGCTCAAAGTGAGTCTGAGGTAAATTCTGTGCTTTGCAAAGCTTTGTGAATACAAACAATATCAGGCAGAAAATCTCAATATACTGTATAATGTATCTGTAGTATCTCTATTAGAGGAGAGTTTTCTTACGGTCAGCAGCATACTGCTCCCCATCGACAGTCCACTTGCCCAAGGTATTGTAATCCAGAAGGACAGTTAGGGTGATAGCAGACTCCTCTTAGACCATGACATTGGCTTTGGGCATTCCCTATGAATAGAAAAAGAGGGGGCAGGTAAACAACAATTAAATGAAGACCTTGCTATGATATATTTTTCTCCAGTATTACCATGGATCCTTGCTGAGTTACTGTGACTGGTTCTGCTGGGTGTTTTGAATGAAGACCTTGAGTGAGAAGGATTAACTTCAGGACCTGGTCTTCCTTTGTCTTTCTCCCTCTTCTCTTAATGTTTCTATCACTACTCTTTTCTGCTTTTGAAATGCTGCGAATTTGTGATATTTTGCTGCAATTTCTTCTCTTTTTCCCACATTAAGTACAAATATATCCA
>NW_020771363.1:0-14147 GCF_900518735.1 Pseudonaja textilis | reverse complement strand
CTTATCATTGTACATGAAACAATCAAAGGTCCAAGGTTGCCACAGTGGCCATGAAATCTTGAGCTATCTGTAGCATAGCAACAGTTACACACATACCTTGCACTGGAATATCAACCCAGGTGGACACTTTACTATGACTTCCTCTCCTCCCACAACATAGACCCCCAGTCAATTCCCAATAATGTATGCCATTCTACACACCAAACTGGCTGATTTGGAATCAGCAAGAAACCTGGGGCCATGGAAGTAACTTTACTATCTACATTATATAATGAGATGGGCTAATATGGTTTTTTGACAAGTTGGGCAATTCCTCCTATTAAATAGCAAAGAAAGTAAAGCTTATTTCTAAGAAAAAGGAAATTCTTGAATGTTGCTGAATCTCATTTGTCCATGGAGATTCTAAGACATCTAGGTCATGGTTGTCCCAAAGGTACTTTTTCAAAAGGCAATTGGACTTTATATTTCCTTGAAGGTGTTTTGCTTCTTGTCCAAGAAGTTTCTTCAATTCTGATTGAATGATGGAGGATGAAAGAATTTGTATTGCTTGAAGTCATCTGGTCATTAGCACTCAGTTCTACTTCTTGAAAGTTGCTCATATGTTATCCAAATTAATATTTTGGTCAGAATTTCCTGATTATGCTAACAGGTTTAAAGCAAATATTTTAATCATAATTATCATTACTACTTCTGTCACAGCTAAATTCTTATATTTTGTAAAAAAAGAATATAATTTAATATAAATATTCAGTTGAATATTATTTATTGACTAAATTTTTAAAGCTGTCCATGACCATTTTAGAGGGACTCTGGGTGATGTACAAGCAAATACATAAATTGCAATAAGGACAATTACAGAAAAATAATACTGTTTTTTAAAATGTAATTAAAATTACATTTCTTAATGAAAGCAAGAGACAAAAATTAAAGACAAAAATAGTAAAATAGTAAAAAGGAAAGGAACTAAATGGCCACTGGAAAAACACTTTGCTTTTCATGATTTCCCTACTATTCTTCCCTTATCAGAATCTACATTTTATGAAATTATAGATTATTTCCATTATCTTCTAAACAGTACATGAAATATAGACAATATTGAACTCTGTTGTTAAATTTTGCCTAGATATAGATATATTGATTACTAATCCATATATTGTAATATAATGTATGTATATATCAAGTATAAGTAATGTATATATCAAGGGTGTCAAACTCAAGGCCTGGGGGCCAGATCTGGCCCACAGGGTGCTTAGGATTGGCCTTTGGGGCCATCTGGAAACAGCAGAGGATCGGCCTGCAGTGCCCCTGCCAGCAAAAATGGACTCGGGAGGGCTGTGCACTCTCAGGTCCCATTTTTGACTGCAACTGCCTCCTGCAGTCCTCTGCCAGATCAGCCCTCTGTGACAGAGGCCTGCAGGAGGCTGTCATGGCCAAAAATGGGCCTTGGGAGACATGCGTGGCTTACTCGGACTCCATTTTTGTTGGCAGGGTGCTTGGGCCACCACAAGAGCCCCCAACACAAGTGATGTCAAGATGGCCATACCCACCCTCTTCGGCAGCAGGTAGGAATCCACGATCATGCACAGTTTCTGCCTGGGCTCGCTGCTGGAGCGCCCCGAGCCAGCTGGCTTCAGGGCTAAGCCACCCCGTAGAGGTGGTGAAGACGGGGAGACCCAGCAGGGTCGAGGGGAGCTGCATCCCTCCTCCTCAGCTGGCTAAACTCCCTTTCCTGAAGGCGGTAAGAGCGGCGGTCAGAAATGGCCACCTCAAAGAAGCACTCAACCGGAAAAGAAAGTGCAGGAGGAAGTTAAGAAGTGAAAGTTTTTGGCTGACCATGACAAAAAGCAACAACTAAGGTATCCTGGAATTTAAATTTTACAAAAGATAACACCGCTCCCAAAGAAGAGTCAGAAGCAGCGAACAAAAGTGAAAAGGGAAAGTTTTTTTTTCTTCACTCTCCTTCCCCATGTTGACAATGAGAAGAGCTGAATAAAGAAATCAGAAAAATCCACTTTGGCACCAAGAGGTAATTAAACTGGAAATATAATTAAATAGCAAAGGGACAATAAAGATTTCTGAATATTAAAAAATCCTTTTTTTGCTATAAGTGGGAAGGGAGAGGAAAAGAATAAGAGCAGGACTTGGAAGGAGGAGACTGCTTGGAATTTAAAAGAATTTAAGGTTAAATCTTAACAAGACTTCTGAAAGATACATTTTAACTGGAACTTTGCCACTAAATAGTAACCCCAAGAAGAGAAAGTGAAAAAAGAAGAAAGTGTTAAAAGAAACAGCTTGTGTGTATTTGGATTGTTTGGTGACTTGGGGATTTTTGGAAATTATATTTGAATGACTAAAAACAATTGGGTGGTTGTTTATAAAAAACACTTTACAATGGCATCACTTCTGGATCAACTGAAAATCGAATTTAAAAAATATAAAGAAGAGGAACAAGAAGGGAAGGGTTCCTTTGGCTCCATTTTTCAATTCTTAGAAATGGCGATTGGTGTTTACAAGAAACAACAAGAAAAGACTGCGCAACAAGAAGATTGGGACAAAGAAGAAGCCATTTTTAATGAACAAGTAACTCTATCTGGGTAAGAAAAGTGGGGAAAGGGAATGGAGAATTTAAGATAAAAAAAAAACAGCCAAAAAAGGGAAAAATAATGTGAAAAGTGGATATAATGTTCGAAAGCAACAGAAAAGGGGAATACATAAGAGGGAAATGGAGGTGGAGAGACAGGGGGGTAAAAAGGGGAGAGAGAAGAAGAAGGAAGGGAAGAGAAGTTGCAAAGGTCTGGAGCAAGATGTAAAGAAACAGGACTTATTTAGAGATAATGGGTGAAAATTTAACTGAAAAAGGGATTCTGTAAAGGTATATAAGATTGTATTGTTATATTTGTAATAGAAATAATGTTAGAAAATTGGGAACAACATATGATTGAAAAGTGGAATAATATAGTCAGTGTAATTTAGTGAAACTTTTTTGAACAAAATAAATGAAATGAAATGAGAGAATTGAACTAGGAAGGAATGGGAACATTTTAACTACTCAAGGTTTTATAAAATATGTGAAGTGGGGGGGAAGTAATTATGGAAAGTTTATAAGTGCTCCCATAGAAGTATGATACTTATTTGAAAAGTAATGTGTAAAATGTTTAAGATTTCAATGAATATTAATATTAATGATAGATTTGAATTGGTATGGATTGTTGTTTTAATTATGTTATATATTTATAATTTTTTTCTTTTTTTAAAATACATTTTGTAGTTTTAGAATGTACCAAGCAGAATCCGAACGGAAATTGTTTATTATATTAAGTGTTATAATTTTAGGGGAAAGATATAAAGGCGTCATATTCCAATCAGCGATCACAGGATAAATTTTGCTTAATGAGAAAAGATAATAGACAGCTGAAACAGGACAGACAAAGAATATAAGTATCATGATTCAAATTGAGATGAAATAAATAAAATCAAGAAAATTGAAAGAGGGGTAAAGTTATATAGAAAACACAGGACGGTAATAAAATATGGAATGGAATATAAAAATGAGCATGAACTTGAATTTGTGTCTGTACGAAGAGATGTAACCCGGGATCAGGCTGCTTTCAAAAAAGATGTTTTATGTTTCTATGTTTTATGTTTTGTTTGTTTATGTTTGTTTTTAAAAATCAATAAAATTTTCAAAAAAAAAAAAAAAGATGGCCATACCCACCCTGACCATGCCCACCTTAGCCCCCGAGGTCAAACAAAACTCTGAGGCAGCCCACAATGAAATTGTTTCTGATACCCTTGGTATATATTGTTGGATCAGCGTAACACAGCACAGGTCTTGTAAGGCATGGGAGGGGTGCTAAGTCCAACACTAGGGGTGAGGTCCAGGTCATCTTTGGATATTCCTGGGGGTGGATGGAAGGTAAATTTCTGCAGGAGGCTGGTAAAGAAGAGGAAGAGCTCCATTTTGGCAAGGGTCTCGCCTGCACATATTCTTCGACCTGGAAGAAAGCATAGATGGCAAAAACAATGAGGGTTTATTTTTATTTTTTTGTAAAAAAAACCTATTTCACAGGTTTTCTCAATGTGGCCATGGAGAGATCAGCACATAGGTAAATAATGGCAGGTCAAAGATATTGATAGAAGTAAAAATGTATTAAAGAAATGGAGACAGTCTTTGACTTACAATGGTTTGCTCAATAACCATTCAAAGTTACAGCACTGAAAAAAAGTGGCTTATGACCATCCTCATGATTATGAGATCAAAATTCAGATGCTTGGCAACTGATTCAGAGGTGGTATTCAGCAGATTCTGACCAGTTCTGGAGAACTGGTAGTGGGAATTTTGAGCAGTTCGAAGAACCAGTAGCGGAAATTTTGAGTAGTTCCGAATACCACCTCTGACTGGCCCTGCTCCATCTATTCTCTGCCTCCGGAGCCCCAGCTGATCGGTTGGGTCTTCTTTTGTTGCCCTGCACAGGAGAATGGAGCTGGAAAGCAGCTTAGTGGGTTGGGGAGGCAATTGGGATTTTGCAGTAGCCCTCCTGCAGGAGTGGGGTGGGAATGGAGATTTTATAGTATCCTTTCCCTGCCACGCCCACCAAGCCATGCCCAACAAGCCATGCCCACAGAACTGGTAGTAAAAATTTTTGAATCCCACCACTGAACTGATTCATATTAATGATAGTTTAATGTGATCACTTTTTGTGGCCTTCTGACAAGCAACGTCAATGAGGAAGCCAGATTCATTTAATAACCATGTTGTTACCTTAACTGCTGCAATGATTCACTTAACAACTGTGACAAAAAAGATTGTAAAATGGAACAAAAGTCTCTTAAAAACTGTCTTGCTAAGCAACAGAAATTTTCGGCTCAATTGTGGTTGTAAGTTGAAGACTTCCTGCATTTTGAAAACTATTAAATGGCAGCAGATTTCTGAATTTGAAGATAATGTCAAAAAAATGGGAGATCAATGCCAATAAATGAAGTAATGCCCCTCTTTTAACTATCTAGATATCACATTTCATTGGTCCTGCAGATGGAAAACAGGTGTAGACTTAAGTTTGTCATCTAGATAATAGATAATCAGAGTTGGAAGGGATCTTGTAGGTCTTCTAGTCCAACCCCCTGCCCAAGCGGGTGACCCTACACCATTTCTGACAAATGGCAGTCCAATCTCTTCTTGAGAGTCTTAAGTGATGATGCTCCCACAACTTCTGAGGGCAAGCAGATTCCAGAGGAGGGCAATTAACATATTGTAGAGCAAGGTGTTCCCTTCTGTTTATCTAATTGTCTGCTCTTTGGGGTGGAGGGGAATTTAGTTCTTGGAATAGAGAAAACTTCAGAGAAAGTCTTCTTAAAAAGGATGCTATTAAAAATCCTATTATGGTACAGTCACCTATACTGGGAGGGTGGAGCTGGCGTCGTGGTGGTATGATGCATGATCTTGAGGTTCCAAGATCACTGCCGATATCTCCGTGGCTGGATGGTCCCATCGGACTTAAACTATTCCATAGAGATGGTGACAGAGAAGGGCACATCCTGTCGATCCCAGGGACATTGCAAAGTCCCTGGTAGATCCAGGAGAAGCCCTTATTTTCTGGCGGTGGAGAGGCAGCCATTTGAGCTGCTGAAGCTGAGACAGCTCCGGAAGAGATGAAAGCTGGAAAGAAAGTGTGTCAGTTTGGTGAGATAAATTTCTACTTACTGTAGAAATTGGAGAGAACACCCTAAAAGACTTAAAGTGAAATTAAAACTGAAGATAAAAGAGGTCAAGCAGTGAGGTTAAGCTTAAATTAAACTGTAGGGTTTTTTTTCCCATTTTTATTGGAACCTGGAATCTGGCAAAAGCTTCTCAATTTTAAACTGGACTGGTCTTTTTCTCTAATTTTCATTTGTTAAATAACTTCTCTGAAAGTCTCTTTTTATTAGAATTTTTTTTTTTAGATTTTTCATTTGAGGTTTATTTTTTTTCTAACGACTTTACTTTTTTTTAATCTATTCCTGGCTTTGGATATATGAGGGGAAGTGAAGGGAGATAAGTAACACTGCCATCTAGAGGCTTGGATACATTGGGGTTTTTTTTACTTGTTTATACATTGGCGTTACATTCAAGGACTCTGAGCTTTTTACTGAAAAGATAATGGGATGAGCATGGTAGATTGTTTATACAGGTGCTCCTCTGTGAAACTACTGATAGCCAGAGTCTGGAGTTGAAATTGAAAGAAAGAAGATTGAAGTGACCTTGCAAAGAAGACTGGAAATTCCGGTTTGATTTATCAAAGAGCCTTGGACATTTAGTGGCAGTGGTTTGCTTTCTGACAGAACTGCTTGTTATCCTTTTTTTTTTTTACTTCCCCTCCAGCTGGATTTTTATGCTTGGACATTAGCGTTTTGATTCAGGAATTAGAGTATATTTTTTCTCTCTCCTCTTGTTTTTCCTTACCTTTTTAATTAAGGGAAATATACAGATTTCTATTTTTTAAAATTTCCTTTTTCCCCCCACTCTTTCTTCTTTTTACATTTTTTTCCTTTTTTTATATAATTGGCACCAATTGGATTAAGGTATACAAGTGCCTGATGATTTTTTCCCCTTCCCCCTTTTATTTTTTTCTTTTTCTTTTTATTGGGGCGGTAGTTATCTGCTTGTTTTTCCGCCCCCTCCTCTTTTTATCAAGCATTACAAGATGAGTAGAAAGACAGCAGCCTCAGCTTCCTTAATACCAATTTCCTCCTCTTTATCATCTGGAGGACAATGAACAATACAGATGATGTTGGAACAGGAGAAGGAGAAGGAAGTGACACTGCAGATAATTATGAGATACGTGGTTCATATTACCATATGTGGTGGACATGTCTGGATGCGAAAAGATATTGGACTAAAATCTACACATGGCTGGAAAAAATGATAAAACAACACATAGACTTTAAACTAGAGATATTTTTATTGGAAATTATACCGAAAATATACAATAAAAAATTGAAACATTTGATTGTATAAATGTTTTAACAGTGGCTTGAATTGTATTTGCTAAGAATTGGAAAAACGAAAAAAATACCTATGCAGGAGGAAGTTATTAAGAAAACTATGGACTGTGCTGAAATGAGTAAATTGTCATTTGAAATTAGAGAACAAGAAGATAAACAATTTTATATGATATGGGATTTATTTTATCAATGGTTAGATAAAAAGACATGGTAATGAAATAGACTAGGAAATTTCATAATAGAAGACTAATAGATTGAGATAGAATAATATACAAAACTATATAACCATTGAATGAATGTATCATATAAATTTATAATAAAATCTAGAATATCTCATATAAAATGATGGAACAATAGTTTTGTCAAATGAATGATAAATAATTGATAAATATATATGTTAGATTGACAATTTGAGAAGCTATACAACCTGTGAGTAAGGACTATGAAAGGATAGCACAAAAGAAGTGTATGTATATAACTGGAAGATGGTTTTATCTTTTTATGTTTTGTCTGTATATGTTTTGTCTTAAAAAATAAAAATTTTCTTTAAGAATAATAATAATAAAAAGGATGCTATTAAATATCCTATACAGTCACCTATATTTTTACTCTGGTACCATTACAAGTAATTTTTAATATACAAAAGTTCATTTAGTAGAATGTTGAAGTTACAATGGCACTGAAAAAAGTGAAATTATGAGCATTTTTCACACTTACTACCATTGCAGGTTCCTCACAGTCACATGATCAAAAGGGTCTAGGATGACTTGATACTGCTACCTCAACACAGCCAGCTGGAGGCAGCCTTCTCACCACCATCAACTCACTGCTGCCATCTCTTTGCTAGATATCTCAACACCAGAAATTTGCTGTGGGGATAATTCACTGCAGGTGCTGGATGGAAAGCTGGATGGAAAGCTGGACGGGTGAGCGAGCAGGCTGTCCAAGTGGGGGCAATGACAGGTGGGGAGTGGAGTTGAAAGCAATGGAAAGGAGACAAGGGCAGGGGGTGGGGTGTCAACAGAAGCCACCACCACCCTACAACTTTGCTTAATGTTGGAGGGTGTCTTGCTCTGAAAACAAGGGCAGCTTTGGGAAGCAATCAGGTGGGATAAAAAGGTTCATTTTGAATTGCATTCAAATCCTGGCCCATCAAGCAGATTGCAAAGTTTGCAGCTGCATTTAGCTGTGGTCTGAAGCATCACAGAAATGGGGCTGCATGGACCAGGAAGTTTGGAGTCCAAACTGAAAAAAACCCTCTTCTCAGCATTACTCTTTTCACAGGATCGGTTTCAGCTTGGGGGGTATTCTATTGCTGGAACAAGATAGACTCGAGACCAGAGTTGAATTCAGCTCTTTATTTAACTGTCAGTAACTTCAACTAAACTCGAGCCATGGCAGCCTCTTTTATAGCGGCTGCTTGTGACTCGCAACCAATGGCATTTTTTTTTAAACCTCCCGCCGTTTGGGCGGCCAATCATAATCTGTTGTTAACCACCAATTGCTAGGTGGTAGTGATTGACCAATCAGAACGTAGTATTACAAGTATGCAAATGTCTATATAAAACACCCCTCCCCTCTGGGTATGGTCCAACTTTATGTGATGTAGTCACGCAAATAGGTGGGGCTTTTGTGGGTCCTACTTAACCTGCGCAGTTCAGTCTCTGTGTTGTCTTCAATCGGTTCAGACGGGATTGATGTTTCTCCTGTCCTTCTCTCAGGAACCTCCTGGAAGGGTGAGTCAGCCATGCCGCTCCCACCATGCTTTGTTAGGTTGGTTGAGGGGGCTTTGCCGCTCCCTTCTGGCATACTCAGTCAGGTGGAGTCGGCTCGGGGGCTTCTTCCCTGGTTCTCCTCCAGATCCCTTCTTTCGAACTCGCCTGTTGGTAAGTAGTTTTTATTTGTTCTTGGGCTTTCTGTAGCTGGTTGGTGGGCTGTTTATAATTGTGTTAAAGGAGGGTCTTCTTTTTCTTTATTATTTAAGGGTTCCCCCCCACTGTCTGGTTTTATTATTAATTATTGGCTTTTTTGAATGAGTTTGCTCTATGTTTCGGGGTGTGTCGGTGTTGCGTTCGAGGTTTCGAGATGGTAGTTGGTCTATGTGCCTTTTCCAGGTTCTGCCGTCCATCATTTCCAATCGGTACAGCCAGGGGCCTGTTATTTGTGTTATCGTGGCCGGTAACCACAATGGGTCTCCAGTAAGATTTTTCGCATATACCAGGTCACCTGGTATAAATGTGCGGTACTTACTGGAGGAGTCTGGTGGCTTTTGGGGGTTGTAGGTGGGGTGTAGTCTGTCCAGATATGTTCGCAATTTTCTTCCCATTAAAAGTTCAGCTGGACTCTTGTTTGTTGACGTGTACGGTGTTATATGTTGAATTGTGAGCATGGTATTTATTTTGTCTTGCATGTCACCCCCTTCAAGTTTTTCTAATGCTTCTTTTGTGTATTGAACCATGCGTTCCGCCCGTCCGTTTGACGCCAGGTGAGCTGGCACTGCCAGGGCATGTCGTATGCCCTGTTCTGCAAGGAATTGTTCAAAAGCTAAAGCTGTGAACTGTGGGCCATTGTCTGAGACTAACACGTCTGGTAATTCATGAGTGGCGAAAAGTTTCTTTAGTTGTTTAGTGATGGCTTCAGTCATTGTTGAACTCATGATGCTGACCTCCAACCAGTTTGAGTAGGCATTGATTATGATTAAAAATGTATATCCCTTTGTGGGTCTGGTGAAGTCTATGTGGATCCTTGACCAGGGGCCTCTGGGTGCCTCCCAGTCAAGGACCGGTGCTAAAGGGGGGGTAGGTCTGGACGTCTGGCATTTATTACATGTTTTTACCCATGTTTCAATGTCTTTATCTATTCCTGGCCACCAGACATAGCTTCTGGCCAGGGACTTCATTTTTACCATGCCCGGGTGTCCCTCATGTAGCATGTTCAGCACGTCCTCCTGTAATTTCCTTGGAACAACAACCCTATCCCCCCACAATACACATCCTTTCTCAATTGACAGCTCAGTTTTCTGGGTTCTGAACAGTTTAAACATCTCATTTTTGTCATTTTCGGCCAGTCCCTCCCTACCCAGTTCAGGAGTCGGGCCATTAGTATGTCTTTTGGAGTTTCCCTTGCGATGCCTGATGCAGTGATGGGCAGGTTCGATATTGTTTCAATTTGCAGGGTGTGTGTGGTGGGAGCTGGGTTGTCGTCGTGGTCTGGTAGAGGTGAGCGGCTCAGTGCGTCGGCATGGGGTATGGCTTTTCCTGGTTGATAGATGAGCTTGTAGTTGTAGGCTGCAAGAAATTCTGATCATCTTGTCATCCTCGGAGAAAGGATGTGTGGGGTGGCTCTGTCTCCTGCCAGGATTCCTAACAGTGGCTTGTGGTCGGTAATTAAGGAAAATGTCCTACCATAAAGGTATTTGTGAAAACATTTTACCCCCGAGATAGCGGCCAAGGCTTCTCTGTTAAGTTGGCTATAGTTTCTTTCGGCTTTTGACAGCGTTTTGGAATAAAAGGTGATCGGTGCCTCTCTGCCATCAGGTAGTATGTGGCTAAGTATTGCACCTACGCTGAATGGTGAAGCATCGCAGGTGACAGTGAGTGGTAGCGTGTCTCTGTATTGGATTAATACAGATTTGGATGTTATCAAGTCTTTAATTCTTTGGAATGCAGCTTCTTCTTGTCGGCCCCATTGTCAGGTGGCTTTTTTATAAAATAGTCTATGCAGTGGTTCTGCTATTGTTGCCTTCTGTGGCAAAAAGACATTATAAAAATTAATGAGTCCCAAGAATGCCTGCAAGTCTGTTTTGTTTTTGGGTCTGGGTGCTTTTTTTATTGCTCGTATTTTTTTTTCGGTGGGGTGGATTCCTGCTTCATCAATAAGATATCCTAGGAACTCGATCTGATTTGTGGTAAGTTGGCATTTTCTTTTTTGACCTTGAGTTCTGCTTCACTAAACCTTTGCAAGACAGCCCTTAGCCAGTCCTTTAGTTGATTTTTATTCCCAGCTGATATCAATACATCATCAAAATAGGGAACCACCCCTTTTAGTGCTTGGAGGAGGCATTCCATCATGCCGGGGGCCATGCTGACACCAAATTGCAATCTGTTGTATTTAAATGCCCCTCTATGTGTTACAATAATCTGTGTCTCTGCCGTCTCGGAATCAACCGGCAATTGTTGATATGCCTGTGCGAGATCGAGCTTTGCAAAAACTTTTCCTCCCCCCAATGAGTGCAAGAGGTGCTGGACTACTGGAACGGGATATGTGCTCTGCTGTAACGCATGGTTCAGGGTAGCCTTATAGTCACCACAGATGTGCACGGACCCATCTGGTTTCACGGGAGTCACAATCAGGGTTTCCCATCTTGCATGGTCGATTGGCTCTAACACTCTTGTGTGATGAGTTTGTTTAGCTGCTCATCGATTTTTGGCTTTAACACAAAGGGGACGCGTCTGGCCTTTAGCCGGATGGGGGCTATGTTTGGGTTTAGGCTAAATGAGATAGGGGTCCCACGGTACTTTCCTAGCATCCCGTCGAATACATCCTGGAACTCCTTCATCAGGCTTTCTTCCCAGTCTGTCTCGGTGACGCTGTTGATTCCTGTCACTTTGATCCCCAAAGGCATGAACCCTTCTAAACCAAGCAGGCTGGGGTGGTCTCGGTCGACGATGGTCAATGGGAGAACTTCAGTGTGTTTCTTGAATTTTACCTTGAAATGTCCCAGTCCAACTATCGGAATCTTGTTTCCTTGGTAGTCTTTTAATGTCAGGCTTTGCTCTTTGAGTTCTTTTCGTCGTATGTCTGGTATGAAGCTTTTTATTGTGTTCCATGATACCATTGACAGATACGAGCTGGAGTCCACTTCCATTTCACATGGCTCTCCCTCTATTTTGACGTTTATTCGAACCTTCTTAACATCAGTTGCTCTGGCATTCCCAATGATAATTGTCTGGTGTGTTTCTTCCTTCTCGTTGAGCTGCTGACTTCTATTTTCCCGGCTCCAATGACTTCCGGTTTTCTTCTCCTTAGTTCTGGGGGGGGGGGCTGCCTCATCTTTTTGGACTACAGCTCTTTTTGTTTCGGCAGACCCTTGTAATGTGCCCCCGTTTTTCAGTGTCTGCAGATGGCATCCAAAAAACGGTACTCAGAACGGGGGTGATTTCCTCCACATCCGGCACACTGAAAACCAAGTTTCCTTCCTCTTTTTTCTCACTGGTTCCATTCTGACTGGAGCCTATGTACCTCTTCTTCTTCGTCCTCAGAGTCGGTTGCTGACTCGATGTCTTCATGATGGGTGGTTGCGGTAGTGTGTTTCTGGGTACCTTCCACTTTCTTTTCTCTGCTCTGGCTTGGGCTGTTGGCCATATTCATTTGCTTCATTTTTGTCGCAGATTTTTTTGCTGCTTCAGCCGCAGTTGCCTCAGCGATGGCTTCATTTATGGTGATGTTGGGTCGATTTAGTAGTTTGCTTTGGAGGGTAGTGTCTCTCATCCCAAGGACCACAGGGTCTCTCATGGCTTCGTCCATGTTGAGGAATTTGCATGCTTCTCCAATGTCCCTTAGTGCTGCTATGAAATCCCCGATACTTTCGCCTTCTTGTTGATCCTGTTTATAAAATTTGTGTCTTTGAATAAGATTGGAAACAACAGGCATGTAATGGGCTCTCAGCATCCAGTTCAGGTCCGGCCATGCCACCTGTTTGACATCATGCAGTTTTACCAATGCTTTGGCCATTTTAAAAATGGTGGGTCCACAATGTGTCAAAAATACGGCTCTCTTCCTTTGGTCCATTATTCCTTGTAGTTCGTTACTCTCTAGGAACATCAGGAACGTGTCGATATATGATTCCCAGTCGTCTTCGGCTGGGTTGAATGGTGCAGGTGGCAAATTGTTTCTGGCCATCTCTTTGACTTCTTGGTTCTCTTTGTCACATGCTTACGGTCTTTGTCCTCTCAATCCCATCCTCATTGCCAATGTTCTATCGCCAGAACAAGATAGACTTGAGACCGGAATTGAGTTCAGCTCTTTATTTAACTGTCAGTAACTTCAACTAAACTTGAGCCGCGGCAGCCTCTTTTATAGCGGCTGCTCGTGGCTCGCAACCAATGGCATTATTTTAAACCTCCTGCCGTTTGGGCGGCCAATCATAATCTGTTGTTAACCACCAATCGCTAGGCAGTAGTGATTGACCAATCAGAATGTAGTATTATGAGTATGCAAATGTCTATATACAACAGGGGGATGGGACATTTTGTGCTCTGTCACATTGCTATGTCTTCTGACTAAAAGCTTAAGAAATGCTAATAAAAGCTTCAAGCTAAAAAGACCCAAAGCCTGTGTTTGTCTGAAGGCTCCAACCAGCCAGAAAGGCTGAAAGACAAGATTCACCCTGGACTGCCAAAAGGATGGTGGTATTAAGCGTAGCAGGAATAACAGTAACTCATGCCCAGAGCTGAGGATTCCGCTGGCAGACTCTGGAATCAACATACTAGTCTGTCAGTGAGTCTGGCCACATATGTTGTCCATGAGGCCTAAACTCTGTCAAAATAAGGTCTCTGAGATCAAGCTTTTATCAGTTTTTTTTTTCAAACAAGATGTTAAGGGTTGCCTTTTTATAGAACATAAACTAGGACACCAGAGAATCTCACCTGCAGAAAATGGCATGAATGCATCCCTCTTCACAAATTTTCCTTCCGAGTCAAGAAAATGCTCAGGATAGAATCCATGCGGTTTCTCCCACTGGGATTCATCATGGAGCACAGAAGTCAGCAAGGGAATGATGTGTGTGCCCTAAAAATTGAAAGTATCAAAGATGATATGAAAAGGAATATGTCCATTTAGCGCATGGGTATAAAAAATAATCCAGGGATTTTTTGAAGTGTTGTAAACTGTTTATTGAGAAGTAAAAACTGGGCCTGGAACAAGATTTTATATATTTTTTAAAATCCCCATCTCCATTTTTCCACACAGTGAATGCACCTCAATTTTAAGCATCACTTTTTTTTGCTTTAGACTTATATGTTTTATTTATCATTTGGCTGTACACTGATTCATTTTAACACCACCACCCTTTCTAGACTATAAATGTGATTTTTAACGTCTTTTTACTGCTTTGCTTTAGAGTGATGAAATAGTTTTGCTTTTGCTGGATGGAAACTGATGGCTCC
>NW_020771361.1:0-14153 GCF_900518735.1 Pseudonaja textilis | reverse complement strand
TATGAATAACAGATAATTACTGTTCAATGTAGCATTAGTAAAAGTGCTGTAAAAGTGCTGTTCTTGAAGTAGTTTTGCATTTGAAATACCAAACTTGTCAATTTTTAAAGAACAATTTTCTGGAGAGCGAGATATGATAGTTGTGAGGAATGAAATAGGAATTAGGCATCCTTCTGGTCATTTGGAAGACAAATATATCAATCTTGTAGTGTACGGAGATGATAAAGGGTATTCTGCGATGGCCAAGACAGTGGGGTATCCCACTGCTATTGCAGCAAAGATGATTCTTGAAGGTATGTATGTCTCTTTCTTCCCATCTTTTAACTAAGGAGTTCTTGAAAGTAATGTGATTGCTTTAGGTGATTGCTATAAAATGCCTCCTGAAAAGGCATAACTTACTTATTATACCTATTATACCTTTCTATTTATATAGTAAGTTAAGCCTCAGTGCCCAATCATTTATTTTAGAGAGCTTCGGTTACGTTCAGTGAGATTTTGTTAAGATACGTTTGTGTTGTTCTAACCTACAAATATGTGTGTAGTAATTTCCCAGAACAATCCTATCCTCATATTTCTAGTATGTTCCCAATTTTTCTTTTTCTTTCTTTCTCTTTCTCTGAATGAAGGGAAATGAATTGTTCATTTGAAATTAATACAATTCAAGAATAAGTAAAGACACAAACCTTAACTGCAAGTAGAATTCCATTGTATCTTTTTATTAAATGAGTACCTACTCTTCCTTAAATGAAATGTTATAGAACTATTATGCTGTTTTGCCCCTCTAAAATTTCTTCAAATAGAAAATTATATTTCTTATTTTGTATTTCAGGTGAAATTAACAGCAAAGGTATGATTGTCCCATTGACAAAGGATATATATGGACCAATGCTAAAGCATATTCAAGAGGAAGGCATTGCATACACAACCCAGAGTGTTATCAGGCAATAAAGCAGAACTTCATGTTCCTCTCAGCCACCCGTCCACTGAGTTTCTAGTATGCACAAATTAAAGCTTGAAAATCTGCCATGGATACCTTCAATTGAGAAGTCTTCTGGGTTGAATCCATTGAAATGAACAGAGCAGCAAAAAAGGATTCCTATTACCTTTGGCACAGGCTTTCAATGAGATTATCCTATTGAATTGGGTTTATTAAAGGCTACAATTCCAGTGAACTTATTTGGAAGCAAATCTCAACGACTTCTGTTCCATTTGTGTACCACAATATTATCACAATATTTATCATAGCATGATATTTTTTTCTTCAGAAATGTAGGATTTTTATACATGACGCAAGGATCTTAAGGTTGTGCGAAACTATTTTTCATTGTTTCATAAATGCTGCAAAATTGCTGCATATGGTGAATATTAAGACTATTTTCTACTACAGTATTTAAAATGGATTTCTAAACAATGTATTTTTAAATTTAGAAAGATTTGCTGTTTATTAGGAATGAAGAGGTTTATGACCTAAGTGCCCATACTGTTGATTTTGAAAAGCTCCCAGCTTCACCCAGATATGCTTAAATTTTGTTATTCATTGGTCTTCTAAGAATGTGTAAGGAATCATTCATTTTTCCTTGAGCCATTTTTGTTGTCACTTTGTCATTTGATTCGTATGCTTGATGAATATCTACACTGATTCCTTGAATGATAACTATAGAATCAAAAGTAGTTTGGCTTTTTTTTAAAAAAATGATATATTGTTCAGCTAGCTGAGTCTTAAGCACTTCCAGTTAAAGGCTACAGTTAACAGAATTGGAAAATATCTGTCTCTGTAACTCTGAAGATCTTTTCCTAAAACGGAGATGTTAATGTGTAATAAACCAGCCTTTCCTATCTTGGTTATCCTTCAACGGTATTGGGACTTGCAGATTCCCATATTATTAGAATGTATGCACAGTTCTTTGAATGTCATAAAAACTGATCCAGCTTTGCAAAGAAGATATGATTTTATAACCAAAGGGAAATATGTACTTTTAATTTAGCATTTTTATTGAGAATATGATTGTTCTAGACACTTCTATAATATATGTTTAAAATATTATTGTGGAGGAAAAATGATCTACTTTGCTTTACATTTGCAAACTGTTATATTCCTTGAAATTATGTTTTATATATTGGAGAACTTCTAAATTCTGAATTGATATGTAAAGTTGCCAACTAGTTTATTTATTTTCATTATCTTGAAGACAGAATATTTTTTGGTGCCTTTAAGATTCTTACATGTTTCAATATTAGAGAGAAACAATATATTAGAGAAATATCTGGTATATAAAAAGAAATCTGTTCTTGTTCTGTAATGGACTTTCAGATCAGTGAGTAGTATGAATTATCTGTTTTAAATGGAAACATGGTGCATAGAAAGGAAACCACAATGTTTTCTTCCATTCTGGAATGGAAAAAGGTCTTTTTTTTTAATCGCAGGGTGGGAAAAATGTGGGCAGAATTCATTTGAAAGTATGGATAAAAACTGAGTGTGATGGGAAAAATGTGGAGTCTCACTGACATCTGCAGCCAAACACTGTTCCAAGATACAATGAGTGGTAGCTCCAACTTTTTTTTTTTTTTTTTAGTATTTTTGGATATACAAATACTAAATTTACACATAAGCCCCTGATATTTGATGTATTAGTTCAGAGCAATTTTTAATATTGCATAATTCTGTGCACATTTACTGAAAAGTAAATTCTACAGTAGCCAGGAAATGTAATCTGTTTATCAATAGAGGCTTTAGTATCATTAATATCCCTAATTTTATTTTTTTGATGCTTATTTATGTTAACAGAAGATAATTGCTATCTCAAATCATTTAGTTTTTTTTAATACAATGTCCAATGTTTTTTTCTCTGCCTGTTGCAGTCACTGAGAAATAGGAAAATTGAGTTCAAGATATTTACTGGAATGTAATGGAACTGCTTCATTTATACTTAGCAAATTTTGTAGAAAAATTTTTGTGGGCTGTTGGTTTGCAAACATTTTGCTGCCCAAATTCACAACGAAGTGTCTCACTTTGTACAATCCCAATAACGTAACAAAACATCCTGTTCTAAAATAAATCTGAAAAGGTTAAATCATAAAGCTGTGTTACTGTGCGTTTCTGTGGTTCCTGCATACAAGAATGTTCTGCCTCACCTGTGACCATGAGGTGAGAGTCCAAGCCTCCAAAGGAATATAAATAAACAGACAGGACCAGGAACGACAGCGTTAAATTCCTTTGACTGGAGAAGTTCCTTGGCAGTCTTCCAGAAGCTGTCTGCCAAGTCCGATAACAAACAAGACCATAAATCAAAAGGCAGACGCCGCACAGAGGATTTGTACAAGCTGCTTTTTCAAATAAACAAATTATCCCGAACGGGGATTCAGAGCTAACACGCCCTCTTTTATGTCCTGAGGGGCATATCCGTCTCTCAAATCAGTTCCTGACTTGCCATTTCCTTTTACGTTGAATTTCACGCTTCTGCCAGCGTCTTTGCCTTGCATCCAACCAGCATTCCTTGGCTTGATCCTCAGCCAAGGACTCCGGCACCTCTCCTGATTATCTGCCGACACCTGAGGCACAATCAGGGAGGAAGGTCCCGGAGAGGGAGATGATTCTGAAACTTCCAGCAAGGCAGGCTCAAAACTCAAGGCCAAATCCTCCTCTTCCTCATTACTCGAGTCTGTGTCTTCTAACAGAGCAGACTCAACCCTCCGAGTCACAACACAAGAATGTATGCAGAGAGAAGTGGGAGAATAAAGAAATAAGGCATAAATGTATCAGTAGAGTTTCAGGAGGGATGATACACAAGTTTAGACTTCACTCAGGGAAAAAGGCACAACCTGTTTTAAGAGGAATTTTTCAGGTAATCCAGAGTTGATTCAGATCTTTACTCTTCACCTCCCCAAATAAAAGGATTATCACGGAAGCCTTAGTTTTATATGATTTTCAGTTTACAGTATCGGAAAGGGACAAGAAATTTCCTGAATAAATCCAGAGTCACTGACATAAAAAGTATGCTTGTGAAAGGCTATTTTGTAATTTGTATTGTTTTTGAAAATTAATTACTTGCAGAGAGGTAAAGTGAAGGGTAATGTGTTACATTGGGTTTAAAAAAATCTGGTCCTTTTGCTACCTTGCCACATAAAATAAAAATGTTTCACTTTCATGTGTGAGCATCTTTTTAAGAGTAATGCTCTGGGAGCAATTCATATATGCAAGAAGAGTGTTCATGCTGCATTATTATAATATTAAAAACTTTATGTACAGTTAAGTGCAAAGAAGCATTAGATCTACATGCAGCATTGGCCTCTTTTAAAGCTAAGGTTGCACTTCAGAATGTTGCCTGATTTTGTAATGAAATATTTGGTTCTAACAATGAGAAATGAAGCACCAAGCTAAAATCAAAACATTTGGCTAACAATGTGCCAGAACGGGATGTATTAGAACCATGAATCACTATGATCACTGAAATCCTGAAAAACTTGCAAGCTTCATAGTGGTTGGACTGACATTTAGGAAAGGGGCTATGTACCAGAATGATCTGAAGGTTTGCCTTTGTTAGGATCATTTGTATTTCTGAATACTTATTTCTAAAATATATGTGCCTTTCTGTTCCCAAAAAGATTCTAAGCACCTTACAAAGACAGATGGTTCTTCACATATAAGTGTTCAACAATCATTAAAATCACAATAGCCTTGGGAAAAAAAATGTAATTTACAACCTTTCCTCAAAGTTACAGCTGTTGCACTGCTCCTTTGATCCTGTAATCACAATTCGGCTGCTAAACAACTGGCTTGATTTTACAACTGGTTGCAGTCAAGTGATCATGATTTGCAACCTTTCCAGATGGTTTCTGACAAGCAACATCAACTGGGGAAAGTGGATTTGATTAACAACCATGTGATTTGTTTAACAACATCAGTGATTTGTTTGATAGTGGTAAAGGCGATTATAAAATCAGATCCAGTACGTGATGACCACATTGTTTAGCAACTGGAATTCCAGTTCCAATCATAAAATAAAAATTCCCTGTAACTATAAAAAAAATGAAAGCAGGAAAGAAACCACCATCCAAAAAGCCCCTAGTAACAGTAAGGTTTCTTGTTGAATACCACAGAGAGGGCAAACAATCATCTTACTTGCCTCCTATAGGAAAAGGCCTCCCACAGATGGAACACAGACATAAAAACGGTTTGGAGGATCTGGGTGTCAAACTTAATCCTTGGTATCAAGGCCTGTGAACATTTTCCTGCCTTGCCAATATTTTGCTGCTGAAAAATGAAAAGGCATCTCTGCAGGTACAACGAAGGTCTTTAAGAGTGATGAGGCAGATTTTATTTTTGCGAAGTGTTCAATACAAATTGAAATATTGATAAATTCATTTTTGTAATGCCGTGGATAAAAACTATTGAAACAATGCTTAGTACAGACGTTATTTTCATAGAAACTTCGTATTTCAAAACAAGTATATCTTGATTTTCCCACAAAAGTTAAAATTACATGCAGAGATAGTTACCATTTAGGATGCATGACAATATATCAGAAGCTACTAAAACTAAGAACAGGTAATTAACTACATCATTTTAAGAATGCAATTACACAGAACTAGAAAACTGACTTTGTAGTAAAATATAAAAATCTACAATTATAAATATAAATTCGGTCCATGAAATCCACTCTAGAAATATTTACAATAAGTATCAGTTCTACTAAATGCCTACTAAAATCTTAAAATGTTGAATATTACATAGAATATATTTACATTCTACCATATTAAAAGTTAAATTTCTAACAAAGGTATTAAGAGTGCTATAAATAACAGGAAATTGGATACTAAAATGTGTGTTGCTGAAAACTTCAGCATCCATAATTATGATAAAATTTAAGTGAAAATGTAATCACAAAAATTAAAAACTAATAAAAGACTACATACCATTCTCAGAAACTACAGAGTTCAGTAAAATTAGTTCAAACATAACAAAATGCATTACGAGATTTTTTTTTTCTCAAAAAGGCACACATTGTTAATGTATTTGCAAGAAATGTTTATTCAAATCAAATGAGATAAAAAAAGATTATCTAATAGCTGGACATTACCCTGCCCCACGTAAAAAAAGGAAATATTTCCAGCTCTGGATAGTTGCTCTGTCGTATTTTGATTGAAGTCAAACTAAGGATTCCAAACTCTCTGCTGCACTGCCATCTGGTAACGCTGAGCCATTACTGTCGATGGAGATCGAGGGATTTTCTTCTTGTCTTGAACTAACAAGACTGAGGACAGTTTTGTACAAAAACTGGTAATGGTCCTAAAAGATTGTGGGTGGGTAGAAAATGATGGGACATTAGCGTAGCTTGTATGGATTACAAGAGCACATTCAGTCACCAGATAGTAAGAAACAAGTAACAGATAGTAAGAATCACTAACAGCACATTCAGTCACCAGGTAGTAAGAAACAAGTAACCGCATGCTCAGGAGAGGGTTGGGAGAGAGACACATCAATCTGTCAATCCCAAAGAAAGGAGAGCATTTTCTTGGCCAAGAATAGCGCCTAGGTGATGGTAGGGAGAAAAGGTAAAGTGACCTATTCAAAATGGTAAAAGCTGTTTCTGAGTTATAGATTAATTATTTCCATGTTCAGCAAATTGGCAAATTAATTGTGGCTAATATGAAGCAATTCCAGGCCTGCTATTTTAAACATTTAAGATGAGATTTTATCTCTTTGGGAATGGAATTTCACCCCACAAAGGATGCAGTTTCATCATGCAGAGTAATTCTTGCCTACTTACAATATCTGTGAAGACTCCAGGTCTCATCAAATTGATCATCTTAGCTACATGATAAACATCCACACAACTTTCATTTTCTAGCTGATGCATAAGTGTTGTTAAAGCACAGAAGGTACCTGCTGTCACTCCACCATGCCTTATGAAAAAAAAAAAATACACAAATGTATATTTAGAAAATGAACAAGCTCTACATTTTGGTAAAATACACAACTGCTCAATAATAATGCTATTTAGGATTTCCTAGAAGGTTAGAGAATTAATCAAATGTGATTTATTTATGATCAACTGCTGGTTCTAATCATCATTAGAAGGGCATATCCCCTAAAAACATATTAAAGGGTTCACATTCTCCTATTTAAGAGCATCTTCATTACCACTTGATCTGCTTGATTGTTCCAGTTCTCATAAAACATAAAATATAAAAAAATGATGCATGCACACTACTTTTGGACCTTTTACTGGCCATTATAAACCAGTAAATCTCTTGCCTTCTACTTCAAAACTTTGCTTACCATCTGTCCTTTTTTCCTTTTTTCTATTTCTCAAAATCCTTTCTTCTATGAATTTCTTGGGTCTATTTTGAAGCAGAATTAATGTCTTTGAGTTGGCATGACAGTTAACTTTTCTATGCCGCTACATATATTATTATTCTTTTAAGTAGTTTTATATGCATGCTGTTTTAAAGGAGTAAATATAGCAATAGAACATGTAAACACATTTCATTGCTTTAAATTACGGAGGATAGTGCTAGGACACCCGAATAGAAAGTGGGACGCCGTGAGTTCTAGTCCAGCCTTAGCCAGGAATTACTATGGGCCAGTCACACTCTCTCAGCCCAAATCTCTTCACAGGGTTGCTGTGGGGAAAATAGGAGGAGGAAGGAGGAACTCAAGGTATGCTGGCCACCTTTAGCTATTTGTAAAAATAATAAAGGCAGGATGCAAATAAATAAGTAAATATTTAAAAAAAACAGTTTATTTTTTTCCTGACACAACAATGACTAAATAGTAAGAAATTATTAGTCATTGCTTTTGCATGATCCTTTACTTATAATGATTTTCTTATTCTATTAAAGTGTTGCTAATTCTTTCCTGCGTACTCTTAAACCGTTTTGCTCCAGAGACAATTCCCACAGATGCAATATACTGAAGTAGTAGCAGAGTCAAGATATGAGTCAGGAAGGCATTGTTAAAAGATGTTGAATGCTGGCAATTTTTAAGTGGAAGAGAAATTTGGTTCCAATTTCTTTCTATAAATATGACTTTTATAAATCACAGATGCTGTATAAAACATATAGAGAGATGCCAACAACTATTGAAATTGAATTAATACTTACTCATCATGCACAATCATAGGGCCATCTCTGTTGGAAGTTTCTTCTTTGATGATGCTTATAAGTTCAAATGTTTTACTAATAGGGCTATCTGGATTTGGCCACTTTGGACACTGAAAGTGCCTCACTTCAAGAACGTAATCATCCTCAAAGATTAAAAAAAAACAGTGCATTTAATTTATTCATATTTATGAAACAGGTGAAAAACATGTTTGGCTTGTAAATTTCCCACAGTTCTGTGAAAAGGTACTTGCCCCCTTCAGGGTTTTCTGAATGATGACAGCCCTTTGGCACTAAACACATTAGAATTACAGATATATAAAAGACTGAGTGAAAAGAACCTCAGCCTCCTCCTCAAATGCTTGGGACATGTTTCATTTAGTTCATGAACAAATAATCCTACACACAATGTCCCAGTTAATCTACATTCCTTTAAGAAAACAGGAGTGACTTTGGTCAACTCTGTTTTATACAATTTTTAGGTCATTCAAGGGAAATTCTCATCATGCAAATTCTAGACGCAAGTCATAATACCCCTGAAATCAACATTTTGAAAATCTGGGTAAAAAGTCACTGATGCCTTTCAATCTGGAAAATATTACAAAACTATTTCTAAAATTCTGGAGCTCTACTGATCTCTAGTCAGAGACATAATCTTAAAATGGAGAATGTTTGGAAAAACAGCTAATTTCCCCAAAGGTGGCCATCCTGTTAAAATGAATAAAAAAATGCAACGTAAAAACTGAGATCATCATCAAGAGAACTGTGATCCTTTTTTTTTTCCATTTTGCAAAACACGATTGATTGCCAACATGATTGTTTATCTCAGTTATTAAAAACTATCTCTATAGAGGAATGTTTTATGGAGAGATGAATCAAACGTGCCCACATTTAGTCTACAATGATATTGTGATGCCTTGTGGAAGCCAAAGCCTGCGTTTTAGAGGAAGACTTTCATACCAGTTATGAAAGGAAATACTGCCATGGGTAGGGTTGTTTTGCTGCCTTGGGAACCGGACATTTGGTCATCATTTAAGGAACTAAAATATCTGCTTTATATCAGAGAATTGCACATGAGAAAATCAGGACATTAACAATTAACTGAGGAAGCTGAAGAATAAGGGGGTTAAGAAGCAAACATGCAAACAGATCTACAGAAAATGGGTTAAAAAAAATTCAAGATTTGCTTGGATGGCCAGGTCAAATCAAAACCTAAACTTTGTACTAATTTTTTGACAGATTGTGAAATGAGCTGCTCAGGCTAGAAAATTCTGAAATGATATTGAACTGAAACAGCTTGGCATGGAGTAATGCCCAGAGTTCCGATATAGCAATATAAAGAACTAATAACTAATTATAAGAAGCATACTAATCAATTAATTGTTAACTCACTGCCTTGAGTTACTTATAAGGTGATAAAGGGGGAATAAAATCTAATAAATAAATAAATAAATGTGGCTGAGATTACTGCACCTGAAGGTGGTATAACCAGATACTCAAAGGAACAGTTACAATTTCATACTTGTTCACTACACAGTGGATCACAATGCATGAAATAAATGAAACAAGCATCGATGTGACTTATTCACTCAGACTCCTTTTCATATCAGCAAGACTACATGAATTTCTGGTAACATTAAATGGCAAAGTTAAATAAAAATTAAGACCCTCCAAAAGGCTAAATACAGGTAGCCCTCAACTTACGACCACAATGGTGCCCAAAATTTCTATTGATAAGTGAGACATTTATTAAGTGACTTTCTTGCCACAATTGTTAAATGAATCACTGCAGTTAATAAATTAGTAACCCAGTTGTTAAGTGAGTCTGGCTTTCTCATCGACTTTGCTTGTGAAAAGGTCACAAAAGGTGATCATATGATCTTGGGAGACTGCAATGGTCATAAGTATGAACCAATTGCCAAGCATCTGAATTTTGATCACATGTGCTGCAAAGGTCGTAACTGTGAAAAACAGTCATAAGTCATTTTTTTCAATGCAACTTTGAACGGTCACTAAAGGAACAGTTGTAAGTCAAGGACTAACTGTACTTCTTCATAAAAGTATATATACATATTTATTAGTTTAGAAATTTCCATTTTAACTTTAATCATTTTCTGTTGATATGTCTCTATATATCAATGATCCAAATCTCAGAACATGGTGCTTAAATTATATTTTTGGTTGTTATGAATGAACACTTTATTCACTTTAAGAATATTCCAACCAAAGAAGAAATAATTATATTCATGGGTTTACTTTGTGCCTTACTTTAAGATATTTAATTATGACATTTGGAATTACAAAAATATCAATTATAGGGCTAGAAAGCAAGCCATTGTAACCCGCTTCCCCATAAAAGCAAACCGATCATCTGAGTTGTGTTTGAATTCAAATGACAGTAATACTCTATTGTATAGTAGGAGAACAAGTATACTTGTGTAGCTTCTAAAATGAAATCCTGGATTATGAGTTTCTCTTCATTGGACAAACACTTATGTTCTTCCGAAATCAGGCTGACTTTAAAGCTTTCACAATTTATAGGATCTTCTTTATTTGGCCAGTAGACAAATTCATCTTCTGCCTGCTAAAAGGAAAGGAAAAGAAAAAAAAACAACCCCTTCAGATTTGCTATAAACAAAAGTAATGGTTATTTTAATAAACCAAACATGACATAATTTAATTGCACATTCTAAACTTTATGAGTACTATCAAGAATTTTAAAAGATATTGTTCTGGTTTTGTTTAGAAAATCAGTAGTTGTTCAGTGCATTTTAAAGCATAAATACAAACTTTTAAACAAAGTTATCATGCCAGGCAACAATTTCCTATCTCTATTCTTATAACAGAAATATATTATCTTTTCAGAATTCCATCATTTTAAGTATTTTATTTTTATTATTCCTATTATGTCCAAAAGACTATTTCCCATGTCTTCATTAAGATATTAGTAATGAGAAAGGTAGTTTTTTATATCATTTTCTTATTTTTAACATCGAGTTCACTAATCAGTAAAGCGATGAGATTCTGTTTCGTGATTAACAACTCTAGTAAGTAATAAAAACGCTGATATGAAGCAAAGCATTTAATCTTACCATATTCTGACTATCAGGGAGCATAACAATTATTTGAGCATTGTGATCCCATATCATTTTCCAGAAATCTTTGATAGTGTGTAGCAAAGGATGTTGGGTAATAATGAATTCATTACTTTGATAATAACCCTGTAAAGAATACAAATTAAATTAAGGACACCCTGTTTCTTATAAGCATGGCTTCTTATAAGGAATGCTCTTCCACTTAATAGGATTGTGCTGCTTCTTAGAAGCCGCGGAAGAGGCATAATCTTATTAAAAGCAAGAAGATTCCTCCAGAAGGCGAAGTACTAAACCAGTGCATAGACCCCAGACTAATGCAGAAACATTTTAGAGCAGGGATGTCAACCTCGCATCGTCACAGTGTGATGACGTGACATATCACAACTTTTGCCCCCTTTGCTAAACTGGGCGTGAGCATGGCCAGCGTATGACACATCTGGCCAACAGGCCGCAAATTTGACACCCCATAGTGGGTTTCTTGTTCAACCTTTTCCTTGACCTGTTTTATAACTATATGGTTTAGGGTTTTTTTTTAAATGGTTATATTGGCAAGGAAGAGAGTGAAAAATTTAAGATTTGAAAAAACAACCCAAAAAAGAATAGTTTGAAAAGTAATTATAACATTAGGAAGAAACAGAAGGGAGGATTACAGAAGAGAGAATCAGTATTAGAGAGAGAAGGGGTCAAAAAGGGAAGGGAGAAGACGATGGGGAAGAGGGAAAGGAAAATAAATTATAAAGGACAGAAACGGGACATAGAGAAACAGGGGAAACGTACAAAGATTAAGGGTATAAGCCTATTTAGAAGACAGAGAGATAATGGGTGAAAATTTAATTGAAAGGGGGATTCTGCAAGGGTACATAAGATAGTATTGTTATATTAGAAATAGAAATGAACCTTGAAAATATGAAACAAGTGTGATTAAAATGGTAGATAAAATACTCATTGTAATGTAATGGAATGTTTAATAAATAAATGAAATAAAGAGAATAAGAGAATGGAATGAGGAAAGGAGGGGAACATTTTAATTATCATTGTGTTATAAAATTTTAAGTGAAGAGGAATATGAAAGAAATATGAAAAAAATTATGGAAATATTATAAGTGCTCCTAGAAGTATGATATCCTATTGAAAAGAAATGTTAAAGATGTTAAAAATTATAACTAACATTAATGATAGAGCTGAATTGGAATAGAATAAGTATTTTATTTATTATTGTTTTATATATATACTTTTTCTTTAAGAACTTAGTACATATTTTAAGAATGTACCCAGCAGAATTCGACTGGAAGTTATGTGTTATATTGAATGTTATAATTGTAAAGGCATAAATTGAAATTTAAATACGATGTAAAGATCCAATCAGTAACTACAGGGGAAAATTTTGTTTAATGAGAAAAGAAAATATGAAATTGAAACAGGATAGACAAAAGCATAAATATAATGATTAGAAAGATATTGAAACTTAGAAAAAGATATATAATTGAATTTAGAAAGGAATGAGATAATTAAAAGTAAGATTGAGAAAACTAAGGGAAGAGAAAAATTATTGAGAAAATGTTAAAATAGTAATAAGATATGGAATAGAACACAAAAATGAATATGAAATTGAATTTGTGTCTGTATGGAGAAGTGATAACTCGGGACCTATTCTCCAAAAAAGAAATTTTACTTGTATTATGTTTTGTGAAACCCAAATAAAATTTCTTTTTAAAAAAAGAAAAAGCACATTTGGGACAACTCTAAAAATGTTGATGTAGCATAATTTTACTAGTTCTCTATAAATATACTTTAAATTGGCTATTTATATGTTCAATTAGAGTGATAAATAATTTGTGCTTTTTTGTGGTTTTAACTACGTTTAGTTATTTATAGGTTTTAATTTCCCTTTTATTTTCTAGGGATTTTTACCACTGCTTATAGTGTAGTGTAGTGTAGCGTAGTGTAGTATACTATATAGTCTAGTCTAGCATATACTTCCCTCTTCACTGTACAGCTTGTTAAAAACTTTTAAAAACAAGAAAGCAACAACACAACAAAAAAGATGGCAGAAATGACAAAACTCAATTGGTCGTGGTCTTTGTGCTGAAAAATTAATCTGAATTGTGTTTCTGTGGTACTTTCCTCTTCTTTTTATTGTATTTGTTTTTATATTTTTTCCCTCTTCTCATATTGACTCACAGAACACCTTCAGATTGCAGTAGGGATTTTCAATGGGACTGATTATTTAGATTTCCTTTCCTTCCAGAAGTTCTAAAATAGGTGAATTAAAGTTCCCAAAGATGATGGCTTTCATTAAAAAGACCCCAGTATGAGCCTCCAGTCCCTGGCCTCTATTTTCCTTTCACTCTGCAATCAGTGGGAAATGGACAGAGCTGGAGGCGGGGTGGGAATTGCTTAAAGCTGCAGTTACTCCATCCTGGGGCTGGAGTGGTTCAAAAAGCTACAAATAAATATTAAACTGTCATCTCCAGCTATAAATAGCTCCTGTTTTCTAACTTAAGGACTAGCATGGATTTCTGAATAACTCTTCACCTTAAAGAAAGCTGTGTCATGGTATCAAAGCCAGACATTGTGTAACGTAGTGCTGGTCCTTTAATTTTACTTGATGTATTGATGCCAGTTGGCTCAACCTATGGACGGCCCTTAATTCACACCAAATAATTACAGCTCTTGGTGTTCTCCTTGCCCTACCTAGGTTTGTTGCTGCTTTGTTGGGCAAATGGGCAGGCCTTGGCTGACACAAAGGAAATTCCTCAGAAAGCTGACACAAATGTGTAGATCAATTCAAATTGCAGTGTGATTTACAGGGTAACTCACCATAATATAGGACGCATTGATGTAATCAGTGCCCTCACCAGACAATGATGAAATACCAACTCTAGATCTTTCTACTGTAACACAAATATAAGAATTTATTGGGGAGGGTGGTGGCCAAGCACCAACCATTTTATGACA
>NW_020771359.1:0-14169 GCF_900518735.1 Pseudonaja textilis | reverse complement strand
ATAGATAGATAGATAGATAGATAGATAGATAGATAGATAGATAGATACATAGATACATAGATACATAGATACATAGATACATATAGATAGAAAGATAGGTAGGTGGATAGGTACATGATACATGATGGATGGATGGATGGATGGATACATACATACATACATACACACACATAAAGGAAGATAGAAAGGTAGGTGGATAGGTACGTGATACATGATAGATGGATGGATGGATAGACAGATGAGAGAGAGAGATGATAGAGAGAGAGACAGTAGAGATAGATGTAGATAGAAAGGTAGATAGATACATCATAGGTAGAAAGATAGGTAGATAGATACATCATAGATTAGATAGATGAATGGATGGATGGATAGAGAGATAGATATAGACAGACATATGTTTTATTGAAAAGTATTTGTTTGTATAATGCATTTTATTACATATATTTAGTATCTAAGGAGCTATCACCAGAAGACAAGAAGCAACGGGTGGAAACTAATCAGGGAGAGACGCAACCTAGAACTAAGAAGAAATTCCTTGACAGTGAGAACAATTAGCCAGCGGAATGATTTGCCACCCGAAGTTGTAAATGCTCCAACGCTAGAGGTTTCAATGAAAAAATTGGACAACTATTTGTCTGAAATGGGGGTAGGGTTTCCTGCCTGAACAGGAGGTTGGACTAGAAGACCTCCAAGGTCCCTCCGAACTCTGTTTTCCTGTTCTTAATGTTGTGTACCACTGGCTGCATGAAATGTGTAGACACACCATACACACCAGATAACTGGATTCCGTAATCAACTAGCTACTCCCCCATCCTGTTGGGTCTGCCTGTTCCTTTCCTAACAAGACTCCCATGCATACTTATTAGACGGGGTATCTTTCTGCAGCTGGTGGATGCCCGGGCACGGGTCCAAGGAAGAGAGGGGGAAATCAAAAAAAAGAATGGCCTCTTGGAAGCCCGGCCAAGGCTGAGTGCCATGACTCGGCCGCTCCTGCCAAACTCCCCAGCAGCTGCCAGTTTAATCCTCCTGGGAAGGAGAAGCTGCGGAGAGGCCAGCAAAGAGAGGCCGACAGGCGTTGATAAGAAGCGGGCAGGAAGGGGCAAATCAAGAGCCAGGAGGAACACGATGGGTGGGCATCAAGGCTGAGACCCTGGCATTGCTGCAGGCAGGCAGAAATCGACGGGCCAAAGACTGACAGCTCCAGATGGCAACTGGCTCGAGAAAGACCCCGTTGATGCCGCTTGCCTTCCTGCCTTCATGGCTGGTGGGCAGCAGCCCAGACTTCTTGATGGGTCAGCTGTACCTGTTGGTCACCCTCTTCCTGGCGGAGATGGCAGCCAGCCGCGTGACGGCCTCGCTGCTTCTGCACACGTGCGCCTTCCACACCTTGGAAGGTGCCCTGGCCTTGGCGGTCCATGTGCTGGATGCCCGGCTCGGCTCGGAGGGCGCTGACACCAGCTGGAAGAACACTTTTGGGTGGTCGCGAGCCCCCGTGGCTGGCAGGTTGGTCAGCGCCGTGTTGCTGGGGGCGTTGTGCATGGCACTGGTGGCCGAGGCACTTCGGAGGTTGACAGAGCCGCAGCTCACCCGGCATCCGTTGGCGCTGATGGGCATCGGGGCGCTGGCCATCCCCATCCACCTAGCCCAGGAAGGTTGGCCCTGGAGAGCGCCCGCTAAGATGGACGCCGGGCCTTGCTGTAGCAAACGAAGGCTGGTGCCAACGGTGAAGCAGGAAACGGAAGGTAAGTTTGTACTGGGTGTGCCAGAGATGAAAAAGCCCAGCCCAGTGTCTTCATTCAAAAAAAATAATAATGCTAAGCTGTAATGCTCTTAACCGATGCCCTGCGAAGACCAAAAGTTTAATTTTAAATTGGGTTGGTGGGGGGGAAGGGGATGGCAAGTGGAAGGGTTAACTTTTTTTTTCCTCAGTGGAAAAAAACTGCATTTAATTCTAGACTCACACCACCCAATTGAGCCCCAAATTTGTGGTGCTAATAACAATAACTTGGTCCTCAACACCAATAAGACCAAGGAGCTGATAGTGGACTATATAGAAGGAACAGATCAGACATCGAGTCCTGGCTTTTCAAGGGAGACCGAGGGGAGCAAGTGGCCAGTTTTAAATTTCTGGGTGTTACCCTAAAAGAGGACCTGACCTGGGGTCAAAAGGGCCGAGCAGAGATTATACTACCTGAGGCTTCTCAGGAAACAACAACAGAATGGAAAACTGGTGACCTTCTACCGCTGCACCATAGAGAGAATTTTAACTCACTGCACCTCTGTAGGGTTTGCCAATTGCACAGGGGCAGATAGGACAGCGCTCCAGAGGGTTAAGGTCATTGCCCAGAGGATCCTGGGTTGCCCTCTCCCCTCTTTGGAAGAGCTTCATAGCTCCTGCTGCCTTAAGAAAGTTCAGAACATCCTCAAAGATCCATCTCATCCTGGGAACCCTTTTTTTCTGAACTATTACCATCTGGCAGCCGGTACAGGATAATAAAAACAAGGACAAATAGGCTGAAAAACAGCTTCTATCCCAGGGCAGTAACTCTATTGAATTCTGCTGTATAGTGCAATATTAATGTGATATCAGGGGTTTTCAATTCAATGTGTGGAGTGTGAAGGATGTGTGTTTGTGTTTATTTTCATAGTCATAAATTGCACACTGAAGATGGTATTTAATTTCATTGTACGAGGTGCAATGACAATAAAGTAAACTAAACTAAGTGAGTTTTGCCCTGTTTTACGACTGTCCTGGCTACCGTTGTTAAGGGAGTCACTGCAGAAACATGGTTGTTCGATAAATCTGCCCGTGGGGCAATGGTTGTTAAGTATGAAAAACGGTCATAAGTCCCTTTCATCAGTGCCGTTGTAACTTTGAACAAACTGTTGTTGTAAGCAGCGTCCCAGCAATCACATGCTCAAAATCCAGACTGCTTGGCAACTGACTCATACTTACGATGATCGCGGCGTCCTAGGGTCACTTAATCCTATTTTGCGACCTCCTGACAAGTGAAGTCAGTGGGGAATCCCGATTCGCTTAACGACCGCAGCAAGAAAAAGTCGTAAAATGTTGCTTCACACATTTCTCACTTGACAACGTAAATTTGGGGCTCAACTGTGGTTGTACGTTGAGGACTATCTGTATGTTGGAAGGTCGTAAAACAGGACACCAAAACTCATTGGACAACTGGTCTCGCTTAGCAACAGGAAACACTCGACTCAATTGTGGTCGAAAGTCGAGGACGACCTGTAACATTTACCAGCCAGAGGGACGATCATGGCTGCCAGATATCTTGGTTGCAAGAGAAGAAGTAAAACCACTTTGAGACCCAGGATGTGCGATTGGAGACTAAAATCCAATGGTGGGATTCAGCCGGTTTGCATTGGTTCACAAGACTTGATTATTAACTTTCTGAGCAGTTTTGTGAACCGGTTGTTGAATTATTTGAATCCCACCACTGCAGTTAAATCCAGGATTTTATCATCTTCACTCTGCATGAAGTTCTCCCAGGCTGGCTTTAATCTTAATTCTCTTCCTCAAATAGATCTTCTGGGCCGCGGATTGTCAACCAACAGTCAACCTTGGTTGGTCAAAGAGAAGGAGGGAAATACCGCATCGGCCACAGGACCATGGTGGACTTTTTATCTTGGGTGGATGGTGGCTTGTTTTGCACCCATGGCGGTTTTCCTGCATTCTCTCACGATCCACCTCTGGTGGACTCCATGCCTGGCACACGCCACATGTCTCGCTTCCTGCCCAAAAACTCCGTGCCTATCCTGGAGAACATCTGACATCCTGCAACCGCTCTCTGTGGATTGTTGGCTGTTCTACTTGGATCCTGGGCTGGCGATGGTGGTCGCCATGGCCTTCCTGTGGTTGATCTGGCCTACCTTGAGGGCCTCCGCCCTGGTCCTCCTCCAAGCCACGCCAGAGGATCTGGATCTGTGGCTCCTGGAAAGACACCTCCGTGCCACGGAAGGGGTGGCCGCCGTGCGGGAGCTCCGAGTCTGGCAGCTGGACGGCTGCAGCCACTTGGTGGCCACAACCCACGTAGTCTGTCTCGATGTGGCCGCATTTGATCTGGTAATTCAGAGGGTGAAGCAAGTGTTCTGCAAACACGGCATCCACACTGTCACGGTGGAACCGAACTTGGGCGTGGGCACAAATCAAAGACAGCGGGAAAGGTCTGGCCAGGGATCCCATAAGAGGCAGGTGTGTCCAGATCCTGCAGAGGTGCTGGAGTTTGAGACCTGTGTATGAAAAAGGAGGGAGGAAAGGAGGGAAGAGGACAGAAGCATAGAGGAGAGGAGAGGAAAGAAAGAAGAGGAGAGGAAAAAGAAGAGAAGAGGAGAGGAGAGGAGAATAGAATAGAATAGAGAATAGAGGAGAGGAGAATAGAGTAGAGAATACAATAGAGAAGAGATGAGAGACGAAAGAAGAAACGAGGAGTAGAATAAAGAACAGAATAGAGGAGAGGAGGGAAGAATAGAGTAGAGAATAAAGGAGAAGAGAGAAGAAAAAAAGAGAGGAATAGAATAGAGAAGAGTATCGTGTACCAGAAGTATCATCTAACAGAAGAGGGATGGTTAAGAAGTCTGATTGGTGAATGAATGAATGAATGAATGAACGAATGAACGAACGAATGAAGTCATCAAGCTGGCTTTCATGCTCTCATCTACCCAAAGTGAGGACCACAAGCTGTAAATCTCTGGGCCCCCAAACCTTTCCCGGTGGACCTGACTTCTCCATAGTTTCCTGCCCTGTGGGCAATCCTGTTTTAACCAGGTTTAGTTCTGTATGTGTACGGTATGTGAGGCAAAGAGATGGGGCTCACAAGAGAGTCAGGTAAGAGACAGCCGAGCCCTCAGCTGCATAATGAGGGGAGAAAAGGGCTCAGAAGGGACCCTCCCTAGTTTCTCAGGATGTAAAGGAGATGGCAGAAGAGTTGTACTTTCAGACTCACACAATTGTGTTAACTGAGATTCACAATAAAGTAGATTTTGCTCATCTGTTCAATGAATCCTCCCTGGTCTAACTAGTTTGGCTGGTCTAATTTTCTCTCTCTTTCCTTCCTTCCCTCCCTCCCTCCCTCCCTCTTTTCTTCCTTCCTCCCTTCCTCTCACCTTTCTTCCTTCTCTCCCTCCCTTCTACCCTCTCACCTCCCTTTCTCTCTCCCTCCCTTCCTCCCTCTCGCCTTTCTTCCTCCCTCTCCTCTTCCTCTCTCCCTTCCTCCCTTCCTCTCACCTCTCTTCCTCCCTCCCTTCCTCTCTCCCTCCCTCTCACTATCTTCTCTCCCTCCTTCCTACCTTCTTTCCTTCCTTCGTTCCTCTCTCCCTCCCTTGTATTTCTTTTCTTTTCCGACGTTGATCCCAGTCACCAAAACGAGACTTATTGCACTCCTCCTCCTCCTCCTCCTCCCCCTCCTCCTCCTCCTCCTCCTCCCTCCTCCTCCTCCTCCTCCTCCTCCTCTTCCTTCTCCTCCTCCTCCCCGAAAGTAATGAAATTAAAACCTATGGAAGTGATAAAATGGAAAGAATTTTCCGTTTTTCTTTCACAGTGCCTCCTCCACCAGGAGAATGGCAAATTAGAGGCAAAGAGACATCAGGAATCATCCAGGCGCCTTCTTCCTTTCGGGTGATCCCATCACGATCTGCCTTCTGAGATCTTTCACATCCTGTAGGAACAAGACATTTAGGGTTTTTTTCCCCCCCCCCCCGCTCAATTTGGAGCCGGGGTCACCAGAGGGCACGAAAACCTCCTCCCATTTCCCTCCTCCCCACCCACCCCCCGGTCCTTGGCCCAGGTCCTTCTTCGTACCTGGGGGTGGGGCTGTCTAAATCATTGGGGGTCTTGGTCAAGACGAGCTCTTCTGTCGTCTTCTCCACCTCTGGAGAAGGCGACAAATCCGTCCGCGATGGTTCTTTCACTTCCGGCTCGTCTTCCGGTTTCAATTCTGGAATCGCTTCCAGTTTCGCTTTTGGTTTCGCTTCCAGTTTCGCTTCCGGTTTCGCTTCCAGTCTCCGGCTAGCATGGCCCAGTTCTTGCTTCTTCAAGAGTTTCCGGGCC
The DNA here is from genome assembly GCF_900518735.1 of Pseudonaja textilis. The sequence goes on along the minus strand of NW_020771359.1, from coordinate 8,102 downwards.
AAAGGGCTGGCTTTCGGGGACTTGGTCTTGAGGTACTTCTTGATACCTTCGCAGATGGCCTTTATCTTGTCCTCGGTGTCCACGTAGCCACCGCCATTCTGGGTAGGGGAGAAGAAAGTGGACTTTCTTTTTTATTTATTTATTTTCCTCTCCGCCAAATGGTCGGCTCTCCACCACTTCCCACCAAGGGATGGGATTCAAAATTTTATAACAACCGGTTCGGTGGGCGTGGCTAGGTGGGCGTGGGCGTGGACTGGGTGGCCGTGGCTTTTTTGCAGCACCCTCCCCCCGTTTTTGTTTTGTTTTTTGGCCTCCTGGGCGAAGCAGTAAGTCAGCGAGGGGGAATCCCGGCATAGCTGATCATCGGAACAGCTGATCGTTGGGAGAGGGGAGAAAGTACCTTAAGGAGTGACGGGGCGGGGGGAGAATGCAGCCGGCAATGTCGCGCATGCTCGATAAGGACTGGGAAGGAGGGGCGGGGCAGGCAGAGAGGGGCGGGGCCAGCCAGGGGCACGATTCGCCGGTTCCTCCAAACTGCGCAGAGAATCATAACAACCGGGTCTTTAGAACTGGTCCAAACCGGTAAAATCCCAAACCTTGCTTCCCACTTCAAGTCTGGATGTTTTCTGAGATCGGCCAGCCCCAGATTCGGTACGGGAATATTAAACAATAATAATAATAATAATGATAATTAGTATAATCCGTATGGGAAGGGTTGGGCAAACAGCCAAGCTTCCTTAAAACAAACCATCATATATCTCTCGCTGAAAAAAATATGATTGTAGAGTCTGGAAAGTCGGTTTGTATACCAGTGGAACAACCTGTCAGGATTGATGGGAGTGTTCTAGGAAGTGCCTTGATTTAAAGGAAGTGATCTTGTATATAAAAAGAGATCAAACCCCGCCCCCATCCATGAATTATGAACCCAGGGTCTTCTGCTTGAGAAGGGGGTTGGACCAGAAGACCTCAAAGATCCCTTCCAAGTCTGTTATTCTGTTATCCCTCCTCCTCCCTCTACTCCACAAACTCCCCTCCCTTTTAAACACTGATGACGTTACCTAGCTGGATAATAAAACGTCTTGCAAGGAAACAAGCAAGCTCAGAAAACACCAAGGAATTCACATTCCTCCTCCTCCTCCTCCTCCTCCTCCTCCTCCTCCTCCTTCTCCTCCCTCCTCTCTTCACTCCACAAACTCCCCTCCTTTCTAACACTGATGATGTTACCTAGTTGGATGGTAAAATGTCTGCAAGAAAACAACCAAGTTCAGAAACCATCGAGGAATTCACATTATGATTATTCCTCCTCCTCCTTCTCTCCACAAACCCCACTCCCTTCTAACCCTGATGACATTACCTAGTTGGGTCACGAAATGTCTGCCAGGAAACCAAGCCCAGAGAGCGCCAAGGACCCTCACAGACAGTTCAGTGTTGGTTTTTGGCCCCTTTTTCCAAAGTCAAAAGAAAAAAAATCCCCTCCTCACCTTCTTGGAATGCAAAACTATGTCAGGTTCTGGCAGAACCACTTCGAAGGTCCCACCCTCGGCAACTTCCCCCGTCTGGCGAGGAAACAAAGTGATGGGAAAGAGAAAAAGAGGACATATCAGGTGTAATCACCTCAGAGCAGCTGCTCTCTCTCTCACCCTGACCTCCCTCGCAAGGCTGTTGTGAAAACAAGGTGAGCTGTTTGGGTCTCAGAGGATGCAAAGCGGGGGAGGGAAACCCCAGGCCAATCTCTCCAACTACGGGTAATCCTTGCCTTGCAACGATAATGTCCGTCGCTGAGCGAGACGGTGGTGTGAAGCAGGTATTGCCCCGCTCAAAGACCCTCCTTGCTTCTGCTGTTAAGCGAATCACCGGATGGGTTGTTCAATCGGTAACACGGTTGTTAAGGGAATCAGGCTTCCCCCCCAAAGTCACAAAAGGAGGTTGCATCTCACACACACACACACGTACACTTGGGGCACTGCAACCGTCGTAAACATGAGTCACTTGCCAAGCATCTGAATTTTAATCCAGATGACTGTGGGATGATGCAATGGTCGTAAGTGTGAAAAACGGTCACCGTTCACTTTTTTTTTTTCCAGTGCCGTTTTTTTAACTTTAGCTGTTTTAAGTTGAGATTTTGGAAAAAAGCACAGAGAAGAACAACTAAGATGATTAAAGACCTGCGGACTAAAACATATGAAGAATGGCTGCAGGATTTGGGTTTTGGCCAGTCTAGAGAGAAGAAGGATGAGGTGGGGGGCATAATAGCAGTATTCCAGTATATTGAGGGGCTACCCCACAAAGAAGAGAAGGTCAACTTATTTTCCAAAGAACCAGAAAACATGCATGGAAACGAACCCAGGAGAGAAGCAACTTGGATTTAAGGAGAACTCTCAGTTCCTAACAGTGAGGACAATTAACCAGGGGAACAGCTTGCCACCAGAAGTTGCGGTGGCTGCATCACTGCGTTTATAAAGAAAAGATTGGACAGCCGCTCATCTGAAATGGGATAGGATCTCCTGATGGAGCAGGGGGCTGGACTAGAAGACCTTCAAAGCCCCTTTTCGGCTCTATCCTGATTCTGAGGGCGACCTGTATTTGACTGTAATAATTCATTTAGGACAGCTTGCACAGGGGGCTTCGGAGTGCTTTGCTAAAACGGTTGGAGTCCAATACCGAAAGCAAGCAAAGTTTACCTCAGATTTATTCCAAGTCAAGATTTGGGATAGGAACAAAGCGTTTTGGGGGACCGTTAAAAGACCACGGATGGATTTACACCGAGTCCACCCCACCCCCTTCCGGATTGGCTCCGTCACAACTCACTTACAATGTCCAGTTTGTCCGGGAATTTTTTCTCTAAGATTTGCTTAATCTGCATGAACTGAGAAAAACAGAACACAGCATTATAATCGGTGAGGTCAATCTAGCGTCCAATATTCGGTCAAAGGCTGGGGGAGAGAGAGTCAACAATTCAAGTCTTAGCCAATTATTTTGCTGGTGTTTATTATCGTAATTATTCCAAAAAAAAAAAAAAAAAGCCTACCCAAAGGAAAAGGAAGGTTATTTTCAAGTCCACCATAAGCTTTATGGAAGGAACAGGGAGAATATGTTCTGACCAGTTAGGTTTAAAAAGAAGGGATATTAATTTGTGTAATATTAAAAAGGACCGAAAGGCATCAAGGCTTGAAGGAATTAGGCATCCCAAGGGAAGAGAAATATTTTGGGATATTTTAGTGGGAGAGAAGCCGGGGGGGGAGAAGGGGTGGAAGGGCCAAGAGGCAGGAGGGGCGCTACACAGAGGGACTTACTTACCCGAGCTCTCGATCCTCAGGAACCTCTGCAAAGAAGGAAAAAAGAAAGAAGATGGAAGATCAATTTGCCAGATGATGGATGGGAGGAAGGAAAGGAAGGAAAGGAGGGAGGGAGGGAGGTAGGAAGGAAGGAAGGAAGGAAGGAAGGAAGGAAGGAAGGAAGGAAGGAAGGAAGGAAGGAAGGAAGGAAGGAAGAGGGAGGGAGAAAAGAGGTACAGCTAGATGGAATGGAGGGAAAGAAGGAAGGAAAGAAGAAAGGAAGGAAGAAGAGGGAGAAAAGAGGTACAGCTAGATGGAATGGAGGGAAGGAAGGAAGGAAAGAAGGAAGAAAGGAAGGAAGAAGAGGGAGAAAAGAGGTACAGCTAGATGTAGGGAGGGAGGGAAGGAAGGAAGGAAGGAAGGAAGGAAGGAAGGAAGGAAGGAAGGAAGGAAGGAAGGAAGGAAGGCAGGCAGGCAGTAAGTGGCGGGGAGGAAGGAATGGAGTGAGGAAGAAAAAAAAGAAGAAGAGAAAGAGGAAGATGAAGGAGAAAGGAAGGAAGATGGAAGGAACAAAAAGATCAAGGGAGCAAGCAAGAAGGAAGGGAATAGAGAAAGGGAAAGGGGGAGGGAAGAAGGAAGAGAAAGAAAGATGAGGAACGAAAGAAGAAAGGGAGGGATGAAAGAAAGAACGAAGGAAGGAAAAAGAGTGAAAGATAGGGAGGAAGGAAGGAGATAGTTAAGAAAAAACCCAGTTCAAGATAAGAACAAAGATCTGAAAGCATTCAAACCGTCCCAACAACTATTCCAAATCAGAATTAAGAAGGCAGGCAAACAAATTTTACCCACCCTAAAAGCAGCTTCTTCATCTACTTACTTCATCTACACACACACATGCACACACAGTACACAACTACACAAACCTCTCCCCACGCAGGGAGCAAGAAAATCCAAAAGCCCAACCGATCTCCCACGCTTTGTGGATCTTTGCCTCTCCATCCCTTCCTTCTAAATGTTCAAACTGCCCCTACGGAAGGCTTTGGGGTGACCCTTCCTCCTCACCCTTCAGCGGTCCCTCCTGGAAGAGGATAAGACCCACAAGACGCCCCCCACCCCACCCTCACCCAGGGCGCCTTCTTCTCGTCTCACCAAAAAAGGATCTTCACTTCGAGCAAAGAGTCGGAGCTCATGGCCGCCCCCTCACTCATCTGGGACCCCCCTCGGAAGGACAAGGGGTGACCCGTTGAAAGACTTCACCCCACAAGAGAAAGTTTTGTTGTGGGGGGGGGGGAGATCAGGTCCAGGAAGAGTGTGGGGGTGTGGGAAGAGAACTTCATGGATGTTGAACCTCAGAAGAATTGGTATGTTCCTAAGCAACCGCTCCAAAGTTCTGACTTCAGGCACACAAACGCTCCTGGATTGCGCGGATCTTCTCTCTAAACCATCATCTTGGTCAATCTCGGTTTAGGGGGTCCTTCCCAAAGGGGGATACTTCCCTCAAGGCACCTTTCCCCAAGCCTGGCCCTCTGTAGATCCATGGGACATCCATGGCCATCATGAGGGACCACCAACACCCAATGCAGAAGATCGGAAGAAGAACGAAGGGAAATGTGGTCTTGACCATAGACCTTCTCAATCAGGCCAACTTTGAGACCTGTGGACTTCATCTCCCAGAATTCCCCGGCCAACTTCCCTTAACCACCGTGTGACTTATTTAACCACTGTCGTGATTCACTTAACAACTGTTGTAAAACTGTTGTTTCTCATTGTTGAGAAACTTTGGGGCTCCATTGGGGCTTTAAGTCAAGGATTTATTGTATTTTGGGGCGGGGGCTGAAGAAATCTTTCACACAAATGTTGTTTTTGCTCAATTTTTGGGTGTTTTCCAACCCTTTTTCCCAGAAATATATAATTGCTAGAGCTGGAAAGGCTGTTTTTGACTCCACACTCGATGAAACCTTTGAACCACATCTGACATCTTGACAACATCTGAAAGGTCAGCGTCTTGCAAGCAACTGGTCTGGATGGGATTGTATCTTATCTTTCCCTGTTTGTTTTTCACTGCTGGCTGAGGAGAGAAAAACATGGCAACAATAAAATCCGAATTGCTGAACAATTCGATCTAGAACCAGAACTCTTCCTATTGGGGATCTTCCAAAAAAAAAAATTGTAAAGAGTACAAAATACTTACTATTACACATATTAACTGCTGCCAAAATTGCCTTTACTTAATGTTGGAAACAGCCATTCATACCTCTCAGAGAAATGTTGAGCTTAAAAGATAAAGAGACATCGATGTTTTATAAGGTGTGGGAACAATGATATAACTAGATAGAATGGAGATAAAGATAGTTATTATTTATAGTAATAGATAAATAAGAATGTAATTACACATAATTTAATATCTGTAAATAATGCACAAATTATTGTCATCATGCTGTTGCTGTTGTTGAGTGATACATTTTTTTATGTTTTTAATGTAATAAAAGTTTAATAAATATAGTTAAAAAATAAAAAGTAAAATCAGAATTGCCAGTGAAGCCTTAGTAAGGCCACACCTAGAGTACTGCATCCAGTTTTGGTCACCACACTATAAAAAAGATGTTGAGACTCTGGAAAGAGTGCAGAGAAGAGCAACTAAGATGATTAGGGGACTGGAGACTAAGGCATAGGATGAAGAGGTGCAGGAACTGGGCCTGGCTAGTCTAGTGAAGAGAAGGACCAGGGGAGACATGATAGCATCTTCCAATATTTGAGGGGCTGCCACAGGGAGGAAGAAGGGGTCAAGCTATTTTCCAAGGCACCCAAAGGCCAGACAAGGAAGAATGGATGGAAACTGACCAAGGAGAGATTCAACCTGGAAATAAGGATAAATTTTCTGACAGTGAGATCAACCAAACCATGGAACAGAAGTTGCCCTCGGAAGTTTGTGGGAGCTTCATCACTGGAGGCTTTCAAGGGGAGATTGTACTGCCATTTGTCAGAAATGGTGTAGGGTCTCCTGCTTGGGCAGGGGGTTGGACTAGATAACCTACAAGGTCCCTTCCAACTCTGTTAATCTGTATCGGTATCTATCTGTATCTAAATATACGAAGAACGGTTGCAGGAATTGGGCATGTCTCGTTTGATGAAAAGAAGGACGAGGGGGTGACACGATAGCAGTCTTCCTGTATTTGAGGGGCTGCCCCAAAGTCTATTCTCCAAAGCCCCAGAAGGCAGGACAAGAAGCAACGGATGGAAACTGATCAAGGAGAGAAGCAACCTGGAACTAAGGAGGAATTTCGTGACAGTGAGAACTATTAATCGCTTCTAAAAGTTGTGGGTGTTCCAACGCTGGAGGTTTTTAAGAAGAGACCGGACAACGGATTTGCCTGGATTGGTTTGAACAAGGGGTTGGACTAGAAGATCTCTAGGGTTCCTTCTGACTCTGTTATTCTGTTACACAATCGAACGAGCAAGGTTGCACAGACAGGATCACAAGATCCTCACGTGTTCACCCTGGACTTTTCAAGGCTAGACTGTTTACGTCTAAAGATTTCTCACCCCTCCCGAATCCCTAAACATTACTCCATAATGTCTGCTTGTCATCATGTTGGAGTTAAGCAGGGGAGAAGGAAATTACACAATGGAAAGCCGTTTGTAAAAAAAAAAAAGGAGTCATAAATTCCTTGGTCAGGGAGCGAAATCAAAAGGAGAGAAGGAAAAACATCCACAAAAAAAAACACATCAACGGACAGGAATATTTGGAGGGGACAAGCTCCGAACACACAAATCTTTCTGTTCACGCAATTTCATCTCAACAGCCTTGTTTTTCCTAGGAAGACATAACTCGATGGGATAATCATTAAGCTAACAGAAGAACTTGGAAGGAAATGGGCAGTTTAGAAATATGAAATGTAAATAAAGAAGAAGAATTTTCCTTCTGATTTTGCAGGGAACTGCACCCCCCCTGGGGTGCATTTTTTTCCACGCACATTTTAATTCCGAACTTTTCCAGGGTTGGGTGTATTTCCCTTATCATCTCAACAACCTCCCACTCCAGTAAATGCAGGAGGGGACCGTGTGGGGGGGAGCTTCCAACCATTTTGATCCCCAAGGCTACCTAAAGCCTTTAAAACACATTGTTACTTTAAAACCGGAGTCCCTGAAAAGATAAATTAATGTTTAAGGAAGCTGTGTTGGGCTGGCGCGCATCTGACGCTTCAGTTATTTTGGGTTCTTCTCTTTCTTTCTCCTCCTCTCCCCTTATTCTCTCCCTTCTTGTCCCTTTTTCCTTTCCTTTCCTTTCTTTCTTTCCTTTCCTTTCCTTTCCTCCCCCTCCCCTTCTTTCCCTTCTTTCTTTTCTATCCTTCTCCTTTCCTTTCCTCTCCTCCCCTTTCCTCTCCTCCCTTCCCTTTTTTCTTTTCTATCCTTCCCCTTTCCTTTCCTTTCCTTTCCTTTCCTCTTTCCTTTCCTTTCCTTTCCTTTCCTTTCCTCTTCCTCTCCTTTCCTTTCCTTTTCCTTTCTTCTTTCCTTTCCTTTCCTTTCCTTTCCTTTCCTTTCCTTTCCTTTCCTCTTTCCTTTCCTTTCCTTTCCTCTTTCCTTTCCTTTCCTTTTCCTTTCCTTTTCCTTTCCTTTGCTTTCCTTTCCTTTCTCTTCTCTTCTCTTCTCTTCTCCTTTGCCATCCCTTCCCTTCCTTTCCTTCTTTCCTCCCTCCTTCAGTTTCCATTACCTCTTACTACCACAGTCCAAATATATGTACTTCCAACTCTGTTATTCTATGATGATAATTGCCACACATGTTAAAAAAAAAAAAAGAGGATTAACAGGGCAGCTCACTCAGCCTAGTCA
>NW_020771358.1:0-14174 GCF_900518735.1 Pseudonaja textilis | reverse complement strand
AAAAAAACCATTATATAAATATAATATCAAATACCGAAAAAGAAAAAAGAAAAGTGAAATCAATATTATTCCTTATTGTCTAACATTCTAAATATTCTATTTTTGTATTTCATCATTCAGCCATTGATAGAAAAGATCCCAAATTATATAAAATTGTTTATCTTCTTGCTCTCTAATTTCAAAAGTCAATCTACTCATCTCAGCACATTCCAATATTTTCTTTATAACTTCTTCCTGCAATGGAATTTTCTCATTTTTCCAATTTTTTGCAAATACAATCCTAGCCGCAGTCAATACATTTACAATCAAATATTTCAACTCTTTACTATAAACATCTGGTAAGATTCCCAATAAGAAAAGCTCCGGTTTCAAGTCTATGTGCTTCTTTGTCATTTTTTCCAACCACATGTGGATTTTAGTCCAATATTTTCTAGCATCCTCACAAGTCCACCACATATGGTAGTATGAACCAGGTTTCTGATGACATTTCCAACATTTTTCCGATTTGTTCTTGAACATTCTTGCTATCCTTGTCGGGGGAAAATGCCACCTGTAAAACATCTTATACAAGTTTTCTTTATAGGCTGTAGACATTGTCATTTTATAGTTTTGCAACCATAATTTCTGCCATTTCTCTAAGTCAATCCCATATCCAAAATTCCTCCCCCAAGCAATCATAGTTTCTTTAACTTGTTCTTCCTCCAGCTTAATTTCCAATAAGTAACCATATAATTTTTTAATCACCTTTTCATCAGTACCCATCAGAATCTTATCTAAATCAGTTTGTTTATCATAAAATCCCTCTGTTTTGGAATCCTCATCATACCTTGAGTGTATTTGCAAATATGAAAACCAATTCATCTGTATACCTTGTTCCTCTAATTTTGGTATCGATTTAAGTTCACCCTTTTCATCTAGTAATTCCCCATAGCTAACTGTTTGTTCCTTTTTATAAATTATAGGGTAAGAAAACGCTTCTATCGTCGATAACCAAACTGGAATTTTCAAATAACATTGTTTTTTTGTCTTCTCCCAATTTAACCACAGAGACTCCCGTATATAATGTCTTCTAAAATACCCCTGTGTTTTGGTTCCCTTATACCATAAAAAAAAGCATGCCAACCCAACAACAAATCATGACCTTCTAATGTCAACAATCTAGTCTTCCTTAATGTTATCCATTCTTTAACCCACATCAAATTTGCAGCTTGATAGTACAACAACTCCCAATTAGGCAGGCCAAACCCTCCTCTAGTTCTGGCATCCTGTAAAAGCTTTAACTTTATCCTTGCTTTCTTGCCTTGCCATATATACTTCAAAACAATTTTATTTAAATCCTCAAAATATTCTTTTCCAAGCCTAATTGGTATTGTTTGAAACAAAAATAAAATTCTGGGTAAAATATTCATCTTAATTGTTGAAATCCTTCCTATTAATGACAATTGTAGGTTTTCCCATTTCTTCAGGTCTTGGGCTATCTGTTGTTTAAGTTTAATATAATTGTTCTCCTTTAATGTACTACATCTTGGCGTCAAATATATCTCCAAATACTTAACCTTGTTTGTAACTTGGATTTTTAACAATTCTGCCAATTCTTCTCTTTGTCTTAGCAACATATTCTTTGACAAAATCTTTGTTTTATCTTTATTTATTTTCAAACCGGCTACCTCCCCATATGCCTCTATCTTTTCCAACAGCTTCGAGGCTTTTTCTATAGGATCTTCCAAGATAAAAACTAGGTCATCTGCAAAGGCTTGTAATTTAAATTCTTCCTTTTTAATTTTCATTCCTTTTATAGTTTTATCTTCTCTTATATTTCTGTTCAACACTTCCAAAGTCAATACAAATAGCAAAGGAGAAAGAGGACAACCTTGTCTTGTGCCTTTTCTTATATTGATAGGATCTGTAAATTCTCCCTCCATCATTACCTTAGCTGTTTGTTCATTGTAAATTGCTTCTATTGCCTGAATAAATCTTCTAGCAAAGCCCATCTGTTCCATTAAAAGTAACATAAATCTCCAATTCACGTCGAATGCCTTTTGAGCATCTAAAAATATCAAAGCCATTTGCTTTTCAGGATGCGCCTCATAATATTCCAAAGTATCCAGAATTACTCTCATGTTGTCTCTAATTTGTCGCTTTGGCAAGAACCCATTTTGGTCTGGATGAATAAAATTATTCAAATATTTTTTAAGTCTTTCTGCTAGTATTGAAGCAAATATTTTATAATCTGCATTTAATAAAGAAATCGGTCTGTAATTCTTAATTTGAAGTAAATCTGCCTCCTCTTTTGGGATAAGTGTAATATAGGCCTCTGACCATGTTTTAGGTATCATCTTTTTTAACATAACTTCATTCATAACTTCTAACAATGGAATAGACAGTGATTCTTGAAAGGTTTTATAAAATTCTACAGGAAACCCGTCTGGACCTGGTGCTTTTCCATTATTTTGTTTCTTAAGTGCTTGGCTTAACTCCATCATTGTTATATTACTTTCTAGCATTTCTTCAATCTCTTTAGGTATCTTAGGTAAATTTGCATTCTGCAGGTATTGTTTAACTTTCTCCTCATCAATATCTTCTTTCTTATATAAATGTTTGTAAAAATCATGAATAATTTCTTTTTTCTCTTTGCTGCCATGACAAGTTTGACCTTGGTCATCTATTAACTGCAATATTTTCCTCGACTCTTTCTCCTTTCTCAACTTAAATGCTAGCCATCTACCTGGCTTATTTGCATCTTCAAAATAATTCTGTTTAGCATTCCTAATTTTCTGTGCCAGTTCTTCTTTCTCTATTAAGTCCATTTTATGTTTAGTTATATCCAGTTTCAGTTTAACGTCTTTTTTCTGTGGCATTTTCTGCAGTTCTTTTTCGAGTCTTTTATATTCATCCTCCAAGGCTTTGAAAGCTTGCCTTTTCCTAATATTCTTTTTTTTTGTATAGTCTATTATCAAGCCTCTAGCATAAGCCTTCATTGTATCCCAAACATTCTGTATTGAAGTGTCTTCTTTTCTATTTTCTTTAAAGAAAAAAGCCAATTCTTTCTCCATCCATTGTAAAAATTCTTTCTCCTTTAAAATAGTATTATTTAACGTCCATCTCAATCTTTTTTTTTGTCCCTTCCATTTAATTGTCAACGGATTATGATCAGCCCAAGTACTTGTTTCAATATTTACTTCTTGAACGCTAGATATTAAGTCTATTGAGATCCAAATCATATCAAGTCTGGACCATGATAAATGTCTATTTGAATAGAAAGTATATTGCTTAAGTTTAACATTTCTTTCTCTCCATATATCTTTTAGAGTTAATTCATCTATCATTTTAAAAAAAGATTTAGGAAGAGTTTTTCTATTATACTTTGCTGTTGTTGCAATATAATCAAGTTTATTGTCCACGATTCCATTGAAGTCTCCCATCATAATTATATTAACATAGTCCAGTCCAGCCATCTTGGTATGTAGTTTTTTATAAAATTCTTCCTGTTTATCATTCGGGGCATAAATTGCAGTCAAAAGTATCTTTCTATTGTTATCTATTATTTCCACCATTAATATTCTCCCATCTTCATCTGCATAAATCAGTTTTGCTGGAATAGCCTCTTTGATATATAAAACCACCCCTCTTTTCTTACATTGAGTCAAAGAGGTAAACAATTTCCCTAATTTAGGTTGTACTAACAATTGTTCATGTTGCTTTTTAATATGTACTTCTTGTAAACAAATTATATCAAACTTTAGTTTCCTTAATTTATGAAAAATCTTCCTTCTCTTAGCAGCTGAATTCAGTCCATTTATATTCATTGTAATCAGTTTTTTCTCTTCCATGGTTATATTTTATATTTAGATTTAACCACTCTCGTGGGTCTTGATTCACGCTGATCTTTAATATCCACCTGTCCACCTACTGCACCTTCTTCTTTTCCAATCTCCATTTGTTCCTCTTGAGGTTCAATTAATAAGACCTCCTTTTCTGCCGCTCCTTCTCTCCCTCCAAAAAATTCTGCGTAGAACAGTTCTGCTTTCTCAATTGAATCAATTCTATGTCTCTGTTCCTGCCACGTGAACATCAGTCCTTCTGGGATCAGCCATCTGTAAGTCACCTCCTTTTTCAATAACATTTTGGTCAGAAATCGATATTCTCTTCTCATCTCTCTCACTCTTCTGGGTATTTGTTTTAAGACCAAAATTTCTTTACCTTTATATTTCAATGTCTTCTCTCTTGCCACTTGTAAAATTTGTGTCTTCATGGATTTTTTAGTAAATCTAATATGGACTTCTCTGGGCAGATTATTTCTCATTGCATATCTTGTAAAAACTCGATATATCTCATCTATTCCATCCATCATCTTCTCTTTTATTTCTAAGGCATCCGCCAAGATTCCTATCATTATCGCAGCCAAATCTTGTCCTTTTTCTTCTTCTATATTTTGAAATCTAAGATAAAATTCTGACCTACCCATCTCACACTTCAGCATCCCACTTTTTTCTTGTTCAATCACTGTTAATCTATTATCAATATTTCCAATCTTCTCCTCTCTTCGTTTGCCCCCTTCTTCGACTTTTTGAAGTCTCTCCTCAAACTTTGCCATCATCTGTTGAATATTTTCCACTTTTTCCTCCGTCCTCCCTGTTCTTTGTTCAATGGTATCTGTTTTTATCTTAAGATCTTGAATTCCTTGCATAATCATCTGTAAGGTTACTCTTTCTTGTTCTTTATCTTGCTTTAACATTGTCTGAATTGAACGCTGTCCAGATGGTGGGGAGGCAGAAGTAGAGACAGAGGCACCCGAAGATATAAGTTTCTTACTCATTTTAAATGGTTCCAGCTCTTCAAGTTCTTTCAAATTTTAGTCCAAAAAAGAAAAAAAGAGTGGCCAATTATAATCCAAAATGAAGAAGCCAATAATAAAAAAACCCAATAATAAGGGAAAAAGAAGAAAAAAGAGAAAGAAAAAGAGAAAAAGCAAAAGAAATACAATAAAAAAAAAATTCTTCAAGTTCTTCCTGACCTTAATCCAATTAAAAAGTAATCCACAAGAAAAAATAAAAATAAAAATAAAAACCCAGTAATAATAATAATAAACAAGACTAAAGCCAAAAAAAGAAAAAGAACAAAGAACAAAGAGAAAAAGTTTCTTCAAATTCCACACCTTAATCCAACCAAAAAAATCTCAATTGAGAAGAAAAAGAAAAGATAGTCCATTGATATACATTAAAAAGAAAAGCAAAAGTCCCAATGGAAAGGAAAAAAAATAAAAAAATAAATCAAAATAAAATAAAAATGAAAAATTCAAAGGCTTCCCCTTGCAAATAAATCAAACTTAAGAATAAAAACCTTACTAAAATAAAAATATAGATTAATGCTGGTGGAGGGGGTGGCGGAACTAAAAAAAAAGATTAGAAAAAGAAAGTAGGCAACAATACACTGCACTCTGCTTAGTTGTCCAAGGCTCTAATTATGACTCTCTTCTCTTTCCCACAAGCTTCAAAGCTACACCATAAATATTTAATTATAGACAAGAATCCAGAAAGGCACCTGTAATAATATTCTACAGGGCTCTTTCCTCTATCTTATCAGGAAATGTCCTTGAGAAGGAGTCTTTCACATCTCTCTCCAGTTCAAGTAAAATATTTTCAAGCCTCTAGTTGGCAGTGTTACAAAGTTTCTTAGTTCTCACTTTCCCCCCTCCTCTCAGAAACAGCATAATTAAAATAAAAAAAAAGCCCGCAAGAAATATATAAACATATATAAAAGACAAAAAGAAAAAGTAAACAAAGGGAGCCTCTAGCCTTAAAAAAAAGAAAGAGTATGAAAAATCCAAAGGGAGAGTAAACTATATTAATATAAAAAGGAACAGTCCAGTTATCCAGTAAATAACAATGAAGTCCGGTAGCAAAGAAAAAAAAAAAGCAAGTAAAGCCTCGCTTTGACGTCTCCCTTGGGAAAAACGCCGCTTAATCAGTTTTGTCAAAAAAAATCACACAGGTTTCTTCTAATAATTAGAGTGAACTTTCAAAACTCAAAAAAATAGATAAAAAAAAGTTTCTCACCCAACCGACAGACTTTCTTTCAGACCCGTTCTTTCTGGAGCTGCCCCGACTTCAGCAGCATGGGGGCTGCCTCTCCGCTGCCAGCAAAAAGAGCTTCTCCCAGGTCATCCAGGGATTTTGCGATGTCCCCGGAGTCCACAGGATACGCTCTTCACAATAGCTGTCCCTACGGGACAACTTAGGTCCGTTTGGACCGGCCAGTAACGAAGATATCGGCTGCAATCGAGGAGCTCAATTGCAAACTGTATCGTCACGGCGCAAGCTCCTCCCAACTCCCAGGGTACATGTTTTTGATGCACACGGTGTTCATGCCCCTGAAGTCAACACATAATCTCAACCTGCCATCCTTCTCTTTGAGCAACACGGGGCAGCTAATCTCGATTTGGTAGGTTCAATAAAACCTCAGTCCAAATTTTGGTCAATGTATTTCCTTAATTCAGTTATTTCAGCAGGTGTCATGGAATACATCTTTGGTTTTGGTAGTTTCGCTCTGGGCTCTAATTCTATGGTGCAATCAGTGGTCGATGGGGAGGTAAAACATTACACTCTTCTTCACTGAATGCTTCAGCCAAGTCTTTGTATTGGTGGGGTATCTGGGGTTTATCTGGTAGAAGATGGGATGCTGTGTATGCTGGCTCAGGTTCTGGGTTCAAGTTGACTGGTGGTTTTGTAGTGGCAGGAAGAGGGGGCAATGGGCCCGGACCAATTAGGATTTTCCTGAATCCATCCTCTCATTTGATCATAGGAGCCCATTTGTCTAACCAAGCACGTCCCAATATGATTGATTCTGACATCCTGGGGGCCACTGTGAAGCGTATGAGTTTGCAATGGGGCCCTAATTCCATCTTGATCAATTCTTTCATTTGGTGGCTGGGGTCACCCCAATTAATGTCCCATCCACTTGCTCAAATCTGATTGGGCATTTTAGTGGGCTAGTCTTTATGCCCAATTGTTCAACAATAGGCATCTAGAGCACCCAGTGTCAATTTTGGCTTCTTACTCCCTGGCCTCCCCCGTGTTTGGTACCACTAACTTGACCTCGACTGTAAAAGGTATGATGGGATCACTCACCATTGGGTCATCTTCACTGGTCGGGTTCTCGGGGATGTGGTGTTGGTCTGGTGGTCCATTGCTCCCATCTGTGCAGAGGGGACTTTCCCAGCTGTCTCTAGCAAACCAACTAATGTCCAGAGGTCTTCCTTGATTCTTCCAACCTCTACCAGCTGTACTAGACTTCGACTGTGATGCTTGTGGTACAGGAGCAGGGGCCAGACAGTCTGCTGATCTATGGCCATCTTGGCCATAGTGTTAACATTTCAGCATCCTACTGGGTCGGGGTATGAGCAGCTCCGGCTGGTCTGGTCAGCGGTCTCCTAGCTACAATTCTCTTAGGCAGGCCCACCAGAAGGGGTTTCCTGTGTGGATTGATGCTGCGGTCTAAGCTGAGGGAGGCAGCATACCATGCTTGTAAGGTCTCCGGTATTCCCCTAATGTTACAGCCTTCTTTACTTCTGGATCAATGACATTTTTATAGTAGTGTAAAGTCATTTTTTCAGGCCAGTCCATGAGGTGGCTTGCGATTCTTCTAAAGTCCCAAATAACATCTGACAAGGGTTGGTTGCCTTGTCTCATTTCCATTAACTTCTCTTCATTCTCTGCCACCCTGTCTGGATTTTCAAATCTGAGCCTTAATAATCAAATAAATCCATTGACATCGTGTAATTCGGGGGCTTGTTTGTTGTGTAGTTGGACCACCCAATCTGAAGCATCCCCTTCATTCATCCTATCTGTTATGGCCGTAACCAAATTGCACTCTGTAGCATATTGATCTCCAAATTGTTCTATATGGGATCGGATTCGAGTGGGGAAGTAATTGAAATATTCATGGCAACCATCGAATATGGCCGTAAAGGGTATGGTCTGGCCTGGGTTGTGGTTGGGGAGGTGGTACATGCCAGGCTCCTGCCAGGCAGGTGGTATATCTAGGCTGGGCAGGCCCCCTGAAGCCTGGCTGGGTGGTGCCTCTCTGGAATAGGGGTCTTTGTGGCCTTGCTCCAGGTTGGGGTTGCATTTGTGGTTGCCATGAGGAAGATGGTGTGGCCTGGTTCCCTGGTCGGGTGGAGGGGAAGTGGCTACTGTCTGCTGTCTGCTGTCTGGGCAACTCCCCTTCAGACCAGGATTTTGTTGGTGCTGGCTGCCATTGGCACTGAATCCACCCCTGGCCTGGATAAAATCCCCATCCTGGAGGGATACTCTCTGCAGGGGGTAATTTTTCTTCTGGAAAATGAGGAGATTGCCTCGGAGGCTGCAACATACCTCTATCAGTCGATGCTTCTTGCTGGGCTTCTTCAACTGGCATCTGTATAATCTCCTCCAAACAGGGGCTGGCAGACCCAGCTAATGCTCCGGAGGGGAGCCCCCCAACAGTTCCCTCCTGCATATCTCCAACTTCGGCTAATTGTTGGTCTTTTTCCATCTCTGGGAAAAGACTCTCCGGGGTATCAGCCAAACCCCTTTAGAAAGGAAGACACTTTTGGAAATAAATGTTAGGCATCCAGGAATTGTCCATGGTAATCAATCATTCCGAGACAAATATAATCTCCAACTGATTTATTAGGAACACATCTGGTACGTCTATGGCATTTCCAAAAGTGAAAGTCATTTTCAGCGCGTTTCACAAAATCCACCTTCTCTCCTACCACTTCTATGCTTCATTAATCATGAGAACCAGCTGGAATTTTTTAATAAGACATACGGAATAACCTTGAACTTTCCAACTCCTCCACCCCCCTTTTACATTCTTGGCAGCTGAATCTCAGAGCTGACACATTCCCTATTACCTGCATTATTAACCTGGAACAATGGAGCTGCAATTACCCAAGTCATTGTGGCAAGTGCACCTTCCATTGCAGACTATTAAAACCTGAAATGACCTTGGTCTTATGACCCACGCCCCCCCTTATCACAACCCATTATGGTAGAGGGCAAACAACACTTTGAGATTAAACAGATCCTTGATTCCAGATGGCACTATGGGTCTACCAAGTATTTAGTGGCCTGGAAAGACCTCCCCACATCTCAAAACAAGTGGGTTAACAAAAAATATATTAGACCCCGTACATCATGGATGTGAAACTCACATTGCTGTCACAGGATGTTTCATTATTTTTTCCCTTTTGTGGAGCTCAGGTGGTCATGGCCTGCACTGTTTGGCTGCCTGTTTGACACCCTAGACTAGATTAATTAAGTGCTTCCACAACTCTTTGCTGACAAACCTAACTAATTGTTATTATTGTCTTCCCCTTTATTATTTTTTATGTATCCAGGTGGATGTCTCCTTTTCTTAGGGGGACAGCATGCAAGGTCCCATTGATCTCTATCAAGACCTGCAATTCTGGAGGGAGGGGAGGATTCAGGCTACACTTGCATGAGGTTTTCCTTTGTTCTTTTTCTCTGCTTTGATGTACCTTTGGAAAGTTGGGAGGAGAGAAAGAATGTGCCCTGGGCCATCTGTTTTGTCTCATCACTGGAGGAGTGATATCATGTCACCTGGGAACCTGTCTGTTATCACCTTCTCAGCCCCAAATTCTCACAACATCTTGCACCTTGGGATTTGCACCTCAAAGAAGAATTGGGCATTGGGAGGGCCCCTGAAAGGAGCAGTTTAACCTAATGTTCCAGCACACGAAATTTAGATTCTGTCTACACTCTCCCTGCTATCAGTTTTCCAATAAAAGTTTCTTTTGAAATACTGTTTGTTTCAAGCGTTCTGCTTTCTTGAGAAGGCTGGTGGGGGAGGATCTTACACTTTGAGATCATGTGAAATAAACTTATTTGCTGAAGAGATTGATAATCTATGGTAGCCTCTGTGGATTATGTAGTTATTTCAGATTTACCAATTCCTGGAGTTTTCACATTGTAATGTAAAAAAAAGGATATTATTTGAGTGAATAATATAGCTTGAAGAATTCAAACTTTATAAAATGTACTGCTAATTTTATAGTTGCAAAATCATGTTCAAGCCATTCACTATATCTTCTGGGAATAATCTCAGGAATGTAACATTTACTGACAGATGAAATGTCATCCCATAATTTGTTTGTTTGTACATATACATATGTATATGTGTATGTATTAACTATCCAACATAAACTAAGACTTCATAATTCTCTCTAATTTCCAATAATCTGCCATTGGTTTAGAGTCATATTTTAGATATACAAATTCTCTTCCAACACACATGACTGACTCATTCATTTCAGTAGCAAGTTGTCTCTTGTAACAATAGATAAGAAATGGCTGGTGGCTGCTGTGAGGATCTCCTCCTACCTCAAATTTGGGTGATGGTAACATTAATGTATTAGGGTAATAGTAACATTCACACAGGGAGAGAATCAAGTTCACATGAAGTTGTAGTACTGCTTTATAAGACCTTGGTAAGACCACACTTGAAATACTGCATCCAGTTTGATCACTATGATATAAAAAAGTTTTGAAGATGTTGCCTTCAAAAGTTGTGGGTGTTCCATCACTGGAGGCTTCTAAGAAGACATGGACAGTCATTTGTCTGAAATGATACAGGGTCTCTTACTTGAGCAGGAGGTTGGACTAGAAAACCTCCAATGTCCCTTCCAACTCTGTTATTTTGTTATGAACGTTTCTGCTGCAATTGTTAAATGAATATCAATTGTAAAGTGAATGCCAAGGACATTAAGCACATGCCATACATCCAGAAAGTATTCAGACTCTCTTCAGTTTTTTCTTTTTAATACATTCACAGACATATCTTCATTATTGGGTACGGAGTGTAGATTAATGAGAAAAAATGAATTTCAACAACTGTAGAATCAGGCTGCAGCATAAGCAAATTGAAAAAAGTGAAGGGGTGGTGGAATATTTTCTGAATGTGCTGTATTTGTTAAGTGAACCAATGGTTTGCTATGAGGTGTGTTTTTGCTGGAAAGAAGGAAGTGAACCTCAATTTCTGGTAAAACATCATAAATAATGGTCACACGACTTCAGGACACAGAACCAGCTATAAATGTGGGCCAATTGCAGAATGCCTAAAATGCACCGGGGGTGGGGGGGGAATTACCAGAACTTAAAATCTGGGTCATAAATCCATATTTGCTGGGTCTGTCATAACTTTGAATGGTCTCTAATTGTCCAGTCATAAATTGAGGATTACCTGTATACATGTATGTTTGGGTACAGTTAGCATTACATATTTTCTCTAGCCTTACTAACTAGGCCAGTGCAGTCCTTTGCTGGAAGGGAGAAAAAAATAGAGCCCCTAACACTAAAAATGTGCCCATTCATGAATACTGTTGGTAGTTTGGATGTTCTTCTATCCTGCTGTTTTGTATTCTTGTTTTGATGGTTTATTACTTCTTTATTTTAATTATTTTGGCATTTCTGAGGGATAAGCTTTAATATAAAGTGATTCCTTGGAATTGCATTAAAGAATATAATATAAATTGATCCAAAGGATTCTTAATAAAGGGCTTTGGTGATGGAGTAAAACCTGCCTTTTTATTGTAGGTCTTTTTACTTTAATTTGAATATAAGGGGCTGAAGGCAAATTACATTACAAAATATTAGTAAAACAAACAGGTGCAGATTGTGACTATTAACTTTGCCTTTCTGACACTCTGCCCTGCTGCACTGATTGGGTCAGAACAAGATGAATTGTGAATATGGTCTTGTATCCTGTCCGAGAAATCTTCTCTCTCTCTCTCTCTCTCTTCTTTCTTTCTTGCCTGCCTTTATTACTTTTACAAATAACTCATGGTGGTGAAAATATCCAATACATCTTCCTATTTTCCCCAGAACAACAACAACCCTGTGAGGTGAGCTGGGCCGAGAGAGAGTGACTGGCCCAAAGTCACCCATCTAGCTTTCATGGGTAAGCAGAATAGAACTCATGGTCTCTAGCCTGGTGTTTTAACCATTAGATCAACTTGTCTCTCTCTCTTCATCCATTATTAAGCTCTTTTTTTAGTAGGCATAGTTAACTCATCTAACAGAAAATTCTAGGAAGAGCACTGTTAAGGCTCTTATATGATAAAGCATGCAGGAAATTAAATTGCAAAATATAATACATGAAGAGCACCTAAATAAAAATGCAAAATGTCTGAGTGAAAATTATTTAGATGAAAAGATTTTTTCCTAACAACACAGAATATAGGGTTTAAGCACAATTTCTGAGATATTGTTTGGAGAGATAAAAGAAAAGGTTCTGACCTGTCCTATCAAAGAAATAATCTTCTAAATCTAGGAAAATACTTAAGAGGACTTTCCCCTTTTACTATAATTCTCAGATGGATTCTTTTTTTTTTAAAGTTTTATTGATTTTAACAACAAACAAAAACACATAAAACATAAAAACCTCATCCTCCTTCATGAATTTACAGACAGTGTATCGGTTGGTTTACCACTTTTTTTGTGCATCCATTTCATAGTCTCCATTGTAGTTACATAATAGCTCATATTATAAATCAACAATTATATAGCCTGATATCATTAAACAATCATTTGACTATAATTTTATTAATTCATACTTTAACGAGATAACTATAATTTACTTAATTTATTTTATAACAAATCATAAAGTCTTGCCAAGTCTATCTTAATAAAATTTTATAAAGATAGTATCAAAAAAAAGAGAAAAAAGAAACATATATTCATTATTTCCTAAGTTTCTAAATGTTCTATTATTATATTTCTATTATCTAGCCATTGATAGAAAAGGTCCCAAACTTCATAGTATTGTTTATCATCTTGTTCTCTAATTTCAAATATCAATCTACTCATTTCAGCACATTCCAGTATTTTCTTAATAATTTCTTCCTGTGATGGTATTTTCTCACTCTTCCAATTTTTAGCAAATACAATCCTAGCCGCTGTTAATACATTTACAATCAAATACTTCAAATTTTTATATATGTATCAAGTAAGATTCCCAATAAAAAAATCTCTGGTTTCAAATCTATATGTTTCTTTGTCATTTTTTCCAACCATATGCGAATTCTAGTCTAATATTTTCTAGCGTCCTCACAAGTCCACCACATATGGTAATATGAGCCAGATATCTGATGACATTTCCAGCACTTTTCAGATTTATTCTTGAACATTCTTGTCAGGGGGAAATGCCACCTGTAAAACATCGTATACAAATTTTCTTTATATGCTGTTGACATTGTCATTTTGTAATTTTGAGACCACAATTTTTGCCATTTCTCTAAATCAATCCCATATCCAAAATTCTTCCCCCAAGCAATCATCATTTTTTTAACTTGTTCTTCCTCTAGTTTAATTTCCAGCAAATAACTATATAATTTTTTGATCACTTTTTCATCAGTACCTGTCAAAATCCTATCTGGGTCAGTCAATTTATCATAAAATCCCTCTGTTTTAGAATCTTTAAGATACCTTGAGTGTATTTGCGCATATGAAAACCAATTCATTTTTATACCTCGTTCTTCTAGATTTTTCATCGTTTTAAGTTCACCCTTTTCATCCAATATTTCCCCATATCTAACTGTTTGTTCCTTCTTATATGTTATAGGATAAGAAAAAGCTTCAATAGTTGATAACCAAACTGGGATTTTCAAATAACATTGTCTCTTAATTTTCTCCCAATTCAACCATAGAGACTCTCGTATATAATGCCTTCTAAAATAGCCCTGCGATTTAGTTCCCTTATACCACAGAAAAGCATGCCAGCCTAGTAATAAATCATGTCCTTCTAATGTCAACAATCTAGTCTTTCTTAATGTTATCCATTCTTTAGCCCACATTAAATTTGCAGCTTGGTAATGCAGCTCCCAATTAGGAAGGCCAAATCCTCCTCTAGTTCTAGCATCTTGTAAAAGTTTTAATTTTATTCTCGCTTTCTTACCTTGCCATATATACTTCAACACAATTTTATTTAATTCTTCAAAATAATCTTTGCCAAGCCTAATTGGTATTGTTTGGAACAAATATAAAATTCTGGGTAAAATATTAATCTTGATTGTTGAAATTCTGCCTATCAATGACAATTGTAGGTTTTCCCATTTCTTCAGATCAGATGCTATCTGCTGTTTAAGTTTAATATAGTTATTCTCTTTCAATGTA
>NW_020771356.1:0-14189 GCF_900518735.1 Pseudonaja textilis | reverse complement strand
TGAGAGAGAGAGAGAGAGAGAGAGAGAGAGAGAGAGAGAGAGAGAGAGAGATATTTTGATTATTGCAAATCAGGAAATCTTAAGGAATATTTTGATGAAAGCTGAGAGTGCAAAAGACTCTATTTAATATTAACAGAAAAAAAGAAACAAAGAGTTAGAAAAGAATGTCAACCAAAGCCAATCCAAAATAACTATACAGAGAAACAGAACAAGTAACAAATGTTATATCTCAAGGCTCAAAAGATCATAAGAACTTTATCTGTCACCATGAAATACAGAGCAATTCACTACTTGGGGCAATGGTTATGATAGATCCAGACAAAATGCTCAGTGGCAGAGGTATCATCCTGACAAGAAACGTATTATTTCAAGAAAATTTGGGTAGTATTTCTTTTTAACATATTTATTTTCATATAGATGACTGAAACAATAGATACCAATGTACAGAGTATGAGAAATAAACAAGATGGATTAGAAATTCAAGTAAATGGGGCCAGATATATATATATATATATATATGTTTTCTGAGGTTCTCGCGGGTATTTATATGTAGATCTTTGGTTGTTCGGGTTTTCTCCCGCGTAAGATTCGAAGTATCTAGGCAACGTTTCGATGAAGTCTCATTCATCATCTTCAGGCTTCTGTCTCCAGCTCTGTGCTTCTCAGAGTAATGGAGATTGCAGCTGCTTCCTCCTTTTAACTGCCAGTGGGGGTGGAACTTGATTGGGTGGGGGCTTGGCTGTGTTCTGATTGGGTGGGGGGGTGTTCTCATTGGTAGGGGGTTTGGCTGTGTTCTGATTGGTTGGGGGGTTAGCCGTGTTCTGATTGGTTGGAGGCGTGTTCTGTTCAGGAGGGGGCTTGGTTGTGCTCAGGTTAGTTTTAGTTGCTGGGGGATTTGAGCTGGAGAGTTGTGATCTTGCTGTTTGGCTTCTAGTTCGTGGTCCTGCTGCATCTTCATAGTGGGTGTCAGTTTGCTTCATGTATGGCTCAGAGGGGTTTGAAGTGGGTAGTGATGCAGCTGCAGTGCAGCTTCTGGTCCATGGTCGTTTCTCATTTTCTGAATGGGTGGGAGTCTGTTTTCTACATGGAAGTGTGGTGGTGGCATCTTGTGTGGCTCTCATGGGTGTGGGTCCAGTGTCCTTCTTCATGTTAGGTACTCGTCTGTTCATGAGGGCGGGTTTCCAAATGGCTGGAAGGCGGGAGGTGTCATCTCGTTTGTTCATGCTGTGTGGGCGTTTTTCTATCTCTATGGCTTCTCTGATTATTCTGCTGTTGAAGTGTTCGGTTTTGGCGATAGTTCTGGTATTTTTAAAATCAATTTCATGTCCTGTGGCTTTGAGGTGTTGGACCAGGGAAGAGGTCGTTTCTTCTTTTTTGATTGAGTTCTTATGTTCTTCAATGCGTGCACTTATTCTTCTGTTAGTTTGTCCAATGTATGTGGTAGGGCAGGCAGTGCAGGGGATTTCGTATACTCCTTGGTTTTCTAATTCGATTTTGTCTTTGGGGTTTCTTAGGATGGTGGATATTTTTCTGTTTGTGCAGAATGCTGTTTTGATGTTGTGTTTTTGGAGGATCTTGCTAATTTTGTCTGTAGTGCCTTTTATATATGGGAGGAGGGCTTTGCCGTTTTCTTGTTCTCTGTCTTGGATTTTGGTTGGGGTTTCTTTTTGGATTAGGTGGGTAATCTTCTTTCTTTGGAATCCATTGGCTGTAAGTACGTTGGTGAGAGTGTGTAGTTCGGTTTCCTTGAAGACATTTAACTTCTTATCCCAGAAGATTCCTCAGTTCTCATGCAGGAAATTTCTCAGTTCAGTCAGAATTTGGGACAACCATTACCTGAGTGACTGAGAATCTCCATAGACATTTAAACATGGCAGTGGCAGTGATGGGAAGGGTAACTTCTTCAAAAACAGAAGAACAGTTTTCCTCTTGTAACAATTTCAACAGGGACACAAAACAGAAAATGTGAGGTTCAAGACAAATATATCAGTGACTGCAAATTTTAGATTTGATGTTATCCATCACATCTCATTTGTTTTAAATGGTAAGTCTATTAACTAGTAGTGATAGATCCAAACTTCTTATTTTCTAGAATAGGCAGTTATACCAGTAACATCTGTGTTAGAATATTATTCAGGGGCCTTGGGGTAGAAGTACCTTGACACACATGAGATTTAATTGCTATTTTGCTAGGGGCAGCCACTTTCTATATAGGAGGTAGGCATCATATTCATTCATTCATTTCATTCCATTCCATTCCATTTCTATAGCTGCCCATCTCATGTAGAGTCTCAATATTACTTCCAAGTTGACCAGAAATCTTCTCCAAGAATCCAGATTGACCAAAGGTGTTTCATTTTTCCTTTCCCCACTTTGCATAAACTATCTTAGAAATGTCTCATGGCTAAGAGATGAGATATTAAATTATACATTTTAGGCATAGTCATAATCGGCTGTAATCAGTTAAGATTTCTAGAAACTGGAAATAACTGGGCACGAAGTATGTCTTCTTTGAACACTCTGCCATAACTTTCAAAATCATGAAAGGGAATTAAGACCCAGTCACCTGAAATCTGGATATTTGGTAACCCTCCAAATATTACTAACTATTGTACCTTGGATCCCAAAGCTGCATATTGGTAAACAATGACTGAAAATCTGGAGCTCCCCATCTTGACCAATCCTGTTGTAATTGCAGGAGTAAAAAAATCAGGAAACCTCACGAACAGAGAAAATGAAGTCAGGAGCCAAAAACATAAATCAAGGAAGGCAATTGTGGCTGAAAAATAGGAGAAGCAAAGATAACAACAATTAAAATAAGA
Source organism: Pseudonaja textilis (assembly GCF_900518735.1). The sequence goes on along the minus strand of NW_020771356.1, from coordinate 11,367 downwards.
TTTACAATCTGTTGTTTTCCAGCAATGAGCACTTTTTGTGCAGAAAGGAGTTTTGCAGTTCCTTCTCCATTTCATCTGATTCCAGATAAACTTAGTATTTATCAAGAGTTTGTTTAACCATTTGTCTCAAGTTACAGTGTGCTTTGCATTATGAGCAGATAGGAGAATTCTGGAATATTTTTCAAGGTCAGACCAATCTGAATCTTTCCCAATCAAAGACGAATACAGTCTTTTACCTCCATCTCTGCAGAAGAATTATTAGACTGATTCATAGTAATCACATGCCTTAAAATAAAATAATTCTCTGAATGAAACATTTAAAATAGTGGCATATAAGAGTAGAATATCCTTGACAGTTTCCTTGCAAAATTCATACAATGAAGAATCTTGACATATCAGAATTCTTGATACACAGAGCTCTGTAACTAGGAGTGGTGATTAAAATGTGGCTATTTTGATCTTTCCAGATAAAGGAAGGGAAGATTTCATGGGTTGCCAGATTTCTTACAAATTTTGGAAGCTGTGAGAAAAAAATTCCTACTGTACGTTCATAGCTTTTTCTAACAGTGGACACAGAGTTGGGCAGGTTTGCTGCTAAATTTCTTCTAACAATAGCATCAATTCTACTCTACCTGCATTCTACTTTTTTCTTTAGCTTATGATATACAGAGTGAAACTTAGAGTCTTGTCTAGGCATGGAAAATCAAACCATTTTTCCCCATGCCAGTAAAAAGAGATTGAAACCTTTCAGCCATAAGGTCTTTTATTTCATTTTCTTCCTGTTGCAGGTTCACACTCATTTATTCAGCTCTGTTAGGAAATGAAGTCCAATCACTAAATTCCATCTCTGTGATAGAGCTTTGCTGAATAGAAAGCGCAGCCCTAAAAAAGTAGATTTTATGAGAAGAAAATGTTATGTCTTGAGGTCTGCATGTAGTAATATCTGTCATGACCTTGACATAAGTTCTGAAAAGATCAGAAACTAAGAAACAAGGAATTTATCCATACAATAAAGGGTGGTAAATTAATACTGATTTAGATGAAAGAATTCTGATTGCTCTGTGAGGCCCATGAAAATAAATACCTAACAAGAATAAGTTTTTCTAACAGAAATAAATCCCAAGTGCTAATTTCCAATTCCTACTTCACTGTAAAAAAAAAGATGTACATGATGTTAAAAAAATAAATTTGTTAAACTCCACTTTCAGATCAGTTTCAATCTTGTCCAATAAAACTTATTCCTCTTCCATAACACCTTTTTTCAACATAGTCTATCCATAGATGTAGACACTCCTAAAATTAACTTCTCGATGCATTGTTGAAAAATATCTTTCAACTATGTCTAATCAAATTAATGTGTCAAATTTAAGTGATAGGCTACAAGAATGATATTGAAAAAGATGTGACACTGAATATACAAATGGAACCAGCTGATGTCTTCATAATTAAAAGTACCAAACTAAAAGAATGGTCTGGATAATTTTTCCTATATAAGATTTACAAAAGAGTCTGTTTTGTAACATTTTGAAGAATTTGGTGAGAAGGAGCAAAGAATTAAACCATGTTCTAGGACATTATGTGAAGAAACTAAAGATTAAGCTTGTTTTTATATTTTGAATTGTAATAACATTTCTATTAAGCAAGAAAATTAATTTGTTAAATTGGCTAAAAATCATCACATAGCACAGATTAAGCCACTGAACTTTTCAAGAAATATTTTTGGTTCTGGACTTCCATTGGGGATCAATGATGGATTAGACATCTCCAAAGGAAAAGGAATAGATATAAATCCAAGTTGTGCTGAAAATGCCTCAGTGATTCTCAGCATAAGAAATATTGTATAGAGGAGAAATGATAAATACACCTATTAATAACCTAAACAGTTAATCTACCATAAGATATTATCTTTTTTTCAAGGGGAATGTAAAATAAAACCAAGAGAAGGTTTAGTAGTAGATGGATATATTTTCAATGGTTTGCTTATGAACAATTGTTATAAAAATTTTAAATAGATAAAAGAATGTACGGTTTTCAACACTGTAGATCTGCAATGGAAAAGTATAATTGCTAAAATGCATAAACTTTATTGAAATATGAAACAGAAGCACAAGTCAAAGAATGATAAAATGGGCAAAAATGGTTTCAATATAGGACGGAGGACGGAGGAAGATGGAGACCAAGGCAGATGCATAGTCACACCACTGGGAGCCTGAAGGAGAGAAAAGTACCAGTAACTAAATTCAGAGACAGGAGTAGAAGTAACAAAAGTAACAAAAATACATAGATTAGGTCCTAGGGATCTACAAAGTAGCAGTGTAAGGATTCGAACAAAGGCAGCCAGCTGATCTGGAGTGAGGGGCTCCCACCAGGGTCCAGGAATCCCATCTTGAGCAGCTTCCCTTTCAGCTGCCTGGAGAGGAAAAAGCTGCCTAGTGAAAAGAAGCTACCTGGTCTAAAGAATCTGCCTGGTCTCGGGAGAGGGAAACTGATGCGGGGAACGAAGGAGCTGTGGGTTTGCAGCAACAGCCGGCAAGGACTGCAAGCTTAGAACCTACCCAACTGTGGGTGAGTGTCTCCCCGGCTCCTTATAGATCAGCGGTGCATTTTTCAGTTGGAGGAAGGAGCGGGTAAATGGCTTGAAGATTCACTGTGGACCCGAGTCAGAAACAACTTAAAAGCAAAGACTCCAGCGTGGAAGGGGTGAGTGTGGAGATTAAGCGGCAGCGGCTTAATTTATGTTTTTACCCTCTAACTCTGGAAGTTAAATGGCAGCTTGAGAAAAGAGTGATTAAAGGAGGAAAAAAATGGGGGGACTAGACAAGAAGAAGAGGTGTGAAGAAGGTTTTTATTCAGGAAAACTGCCTTTTGAAACTGAGATTGATTGTGAATTCCGATGATGGAAGAACTGGAATGATGTTTACAGTCTCCATTTAAATCAAATCACCCAAAATAATTCTAAACGGCCACCAATTGGGGAGAACAAAGGAGACTCATGGAGAATTGATAGTTTCCATATAAATCACCCAGCTCCATTTAAATCACCCAGCTGATTAGTCAGCCTGAATTTAAATTCCCACTCAGCTGATTGGACAACCTCCACTAGACCCAAATATCATCCGTTCCAAACTCCAAAGTCGATGATTGATGAGCTCATTCAAATCTTCTCCATTCAAATCTATCATACAGCAATGCTTCCTCTTTAAAACAAAAACAAAACAAAAACCAAAAAAACGTGGCTTTAAGGAAAAACAAAGGAACTCTACACAACAAAACTCCAATACTTTACTACCTTCACTATTTCAGTACCTCAAGACCAAATATTTATAGAAAATGCTTTGTCTATAATTATTGATTTATCATATAATAGTATAATAATTAATTGTTAAATAACCACGAATTCACTGATTCATTGAACTGATAGAGATTTAATAGTGTATCATTGATTATCTAGTCTATTGGTTGATTGATTGATTTTTAGTAATAAGTAACCTTACTTTTGATTTGTTCTCTAACTTATCAATTAACATTTATTAATTACCAACATTCATTAAGTAACTGTCTACCTATCATATTAATTAGCTATTGTAATTGTTTAGTGTACTATTGTCATTGACCATGCCAGCCAGAAACTCCAGAAACTCCAAATCCTCTACTACCAAACAACAACAAAAAATAATATCTCTACCAACGACCTCCCAGATTCCTGTACATGCTTCAGATGTCTTAAAACCATCAATGAAAGCAAAAATAACATCAAATGCTACCTATGTGACAATCAAGCCCACCTTGCCTGCTTAAACTTAAATAAAGAGGTAGCTGATCTCCTAAAAGCATCAGATAAATTCCCTTGTCTATATCTATCATGCTTTCCAAAGCTAAACAAACCAAGTACCCTGCCTGACAGAGTTGATAGCATAGAATCACTCATGCACTCAATAGAAAAATGCTTAGCAACACATTTTTGAAACAATTATACAAGAAAGCCTAATTTCTCTTGGAAAAAAAATAGTACTGATAAGTGACTACCTATCAGCCCAAAATCAAATCCCAACCCAACAACCACTACCACAACTACTACCTCAACTACAATCACAACTACAACCAAAAATAACCACCAATCCACAACCACAAATAATTACTATCCCATCAAATAATTCCACAAATGATATCTCCTTACTCATCAGAGACACCATTGAACATGATCAGAAACATCCAAATGCCATCTTATTTGGTCTTGAAGACACCAATGAATCAGATGACATCACCAAAGTTCATAATATCATAAGCAACTCAAATACAACAAACATCTCTCCTGAAGATATCATTGAAATAACCAGAGATGGCCCAGAGTCCAAAGACAATGATGGCCCCAAAATTTTGTAGTTGTTTGCAAAAATGAGTCCAGCAAATGCATATTCATTCATACAATATACGCCATTGCAAAAACCAATCCCAACAACAAAAACTTTGCTCGAGACCAGACTTATCCATACTGCAAAGAATCCGCTCCCGTGAACTCCGCAAGGAACTCAAAAGATGTCTAGACAATGGAGAGAAGTATCTCTACATTGACTACTGCACTGATTGTATCAAAAGTAAGTCACACAACCCACAACTCCACATCCAACCCTACCTCATCCAACCCACCATCACTCAAAACTAGGCACGCATGCCCCTAACTACCTCAATTCCAACTACAATTGGCCTTCAATGTAAGCTACTCAATGCGAGGAGCCTTGTGAATAAAATACTTGAATTTCTCCTCTTACTAAATACGGCTAAATTTGACATCATATTTGTCTGTGAAACATGGCTCAATGCATCTCTTCCTGACTCCATTACCACAGTAAGAGACTATCATGTTTACCTATCAGATTGTGAAATCCGTAGAGGAGGTGGTATTGCTATCTTCTATAAAAAGTCCTTACATCTAAAAAACAATCAAGTTACCCAAGAGCTTCCTCTTCCTGAGACCATCATCTGTGAACTGTCCTTAAATATCACATTTCGAGTCTTACTATATTACAGAGCCCCTGATAATGACATCGAACATGTAAACAAGCTAAATTCACTACTAACATGGGCAACATCCTGCCCACACACTTTTATCTTTCTTGGTGACTTCAATCTACCTCACATTAACTGGACCCTAAACGAAAGTAAAACTGAACCCATACATGCAACCTTCTACAATGCTGTAACAAACCTGGGACTGGAACAACTGGTCACCAACAATACCAGACTTAACAACTGCCTCGATCTCATTTTCTGCAATAGTTTGAATTCAATTTATGGAATACAAATTAAAGAACCCTTTTCCAACAGTGACCACAACATGATTGACTTTTGTCTCAACATACGTCCACACAAAAATCATCACAATGACAAATTCCCCAATTATAACTTCAAAAAAAGGCAACTATGATCTTATAATCAATGGTTTCTCTTCCCTTAATTGGCAATTTCTATTCACTGGATGCAATACTGTTGAAGACCATTACAACATATTCTTACTAGAAATCAAAAGAGCCATCAAACTATAAGTACCAATAACAACTCTCAAAACCAGAAAAAACAAATTACCCATAACAATAAGGAAGCTTCAATCCAAAAAGAGATCACTTTGGCAGAAAAAAAAGTTTGGTCACATTAAACAAGAGGAAAACCTTCTATGGACCAATTCCACCCACGCTTTCTACAATTTTGTAAACAACAAACTAACAGACTCAAGGTCCATCCCACCCCTGGAAGGACCTAATGATAAAGACTGCAATGACGACACTATTAAAGCCAACCTCTTTAACACATTCTTTGGCTCAGTATTTGTAAACAGCAATGGATCATGCCCAGTATTTCCTAGTCGAACCACAGACAACTACAATGATCTAATACATATCGATTTTACAGAAGACAACGTTGAAAAAGCACTACACAATCTAAAACCATCTCTATCTATTGGACCAGATGGAACATGTGCCTACTTCTTAAAAAAGCTATCCACTGCCATAGCCGAACCTCTAAGCATAATCTTTCAAAAATCTTTCAGGACCAGCTCCTTGACAAAACTATGGTCACAAGCCACAGTCATCCCCATCTTAAAAAAGGGAGACCCCAGCCTAGTTGAAAATTACAGACCAATCTCTTTATGCTGCGTCACCTGTAAAGTCATGGAATCAATTATTAACCAATCCATTATACTCCACTTAGAGACAAACAACCTACTCTCTAATAAACAATTTGGTTTCAGAAAAAAAAAACTATCCTGCAATCTGCAACTCTTACACTGCAAAAACATATAGACTACACAACTCAATCAGGGCAAAGCAATAGATGAAATCTACATAGACTTCTGTAAAGCTTTTGATTCAGTGGTACACAACAAACTATTCCTAAAACTAAAATCTTATGGTATCATTGGACACCTGCATAACTGGATAGAAGCATTCCTGTCAAACAGGCAACAAATGGTCAAAATTGGGAGTGTCCTATCAAATTCTGTACCTGTCAACAGTGGTGTCCCCCAAGGCAGTGTTCTAGGACCAACTCTCTTCATATTATATATAAATGACCTCTGTGTTCTCTTCACTGACAATGTAAAGCTATTCAACACCACAGACAATACTGCTACCCTTCAAAAAGATCTCGACTATGTATCAGAATGGTCAAACAAATGGCAACTTCAAATCTCAATAAATAAATGCTCTGTCTTACATATTAGCAAAAAAAAAATCAGAAAATAAAATACAGGCTGAATAATCAAGACCTTGTTGATGATCCAAACTCTGTCAAGGATCTTGGAGTACTCATCTCTAATGATCTAAGTGCTAGAACCCACTGTAACTACATAGTCAAAAAGGCATTAAGAGTTGTTAACCTAATCTTACGTAGCTTTTTCTCTGGTAATATTACACTAAGAACTAGAGCATACAAAACATTTGCTAGACCAATACTCGAATACAGCTCATCAGTCTGGAACCTACATTACGTATGTGATATTAACACAGTTGAGAAAGTCCAGAAATATTTCACAAGAAGAGTTCTCCACTCCTCTACTCATTGCAGAATACTTTATGCCACCAGACTCAAAATTCTAGACCTAGAAAATCTAGAACTACACCGCCTTCAGTCCGACCTAAGTAAAGTATATAAAATCATACATTGCAATGACTTACCTGTCAATGAATACTTCAGCTTCAACCATAACAACATAAGAGCAAACAATAGATACAAACTCAAGGTTAACCGCACCAAACTTGATTGCAGGAAATACGACTTCAGCAACAGGTCAATGCCTGGAATACTTTACCTGACTCTGTGGTTTCTTCCCCAAACCCCAAAAACTTTAACCTTAGACTTTCTACTGTTGACCTCACCCCTTTCCTAAGAGGTCTGTAGGGGGCGTGCACAAGCGCACCAACGTGCCTACCATCCCTGTCCTATTGTTTCTTTTATTTTGCTTATATGTATCCATGTATTCATAACTATGTTTTTACTTATACCTATTATCTTGTAAGCAATTGACAAACCAAATAAAATAAAATAAATAAATATACAAACAGAGCAATGGTAACATAAGTGTTTGAAATGAGTGAGTTTATATTATATTACAATCCTTAAGAGAATGTCTGTAAAGTGATGTATTGTTGATATATGTCACCAGAAAAATAGTCTAGAATGTATAAAAGGACTTTAAATTTATGCTGTAATTTAAAAAAAAATACAAAGAGACATTTTATCATCTTGAATGGACGTATAAAAAAGACAAAAAGTTTAATGCAGAAAATTTTCAAGATTAACATACAATTGAATCTAGAAAATATTTTTTCTTTTGGGATTAATGGACGGATGGAAAAAGTCATGGAACTTTGCTTTTATATATGACAAGTGCAGTGCAAAAGTGGAAAAATCTGACCTTAAATTTAATGGAGGAATAGTTGATGAATATAATGGAATTTGAAGTGATGGCTAAATTAATTACAGAAAATATATTGTCTATATTCATCTCTTTTTTCTTTTTCTTTTTAATGTTTGTATTAGTTCTTATTAATTTTCTGTGTTAATTTTTTATTTTTATTTTTAAAAAAGCAAAATATGTCAACTGTGAATAAAGATTCTATGCATCAAAATCACAGAATCATAGAATAATAAAGTCATTTTCTTGCTGCAGGAAAAATAACAAAAAAGTAAAAATATTCCATAAGCATATTAAATTTTTGTTGCGTTTCCTTATATTTAAAAAAAAACTTCATTTCACTTTTTCCCCCTGTTGCTCATGTGACCTTAGGACCCTCATCAAGGACATAAAACAAAGAACTACCTCATTTGTCTTAATGAACAAAGGCAGCTATATAGAGGTATCCATACCTGTTGATTAACATACCTGCTCTATTTGCATTATATGGTGACTGCCTCATGTTTAACAGGTATATTGAGCTTTGGTGGCTCAGTGGTTAGAGTGCAGTACTGCAAGCTACTTCTGCTGCCTGCCTGCAATTTGGCTTTTCAAATCCCACCAGGCTCCAGGTTGACTCAGCCTTCCATCCTTTTGAGGAGGGTAAAATTGACCCAGACTGTTGGGAACAATATGTAGACTCTGTAAACCGCTTAGAGCACCGTAAAGCAGTATATAAGTCTAAATGCTGTTGCTATATGAGTGAGAGAATATGAACTTTCCCCTCTCTTCTACTTAGACTTTACACCTTTTGACTAGGCCACTGCCTCCTCCTTTTCCTCTTCTTTCAGTAGTGAGAAATACAAGAGGTGTACTGATATAACGCATCATTGGAAAACTATATACAGGTAGCCCTTATATAGCAACTGCCTCATTAAATGACTGCTCATAGTTATGATGGTGGTGAAAAAGTTATTTTAGAAACTAATCATTACATTTATGACCTGTGCAGGTCAGTAAAGCAAAGGAAATTAAAGTAAGATCATCAGCACAGATGTGGTTTTTGCTTAGCAAGTTATGGGTGACTTTAGGACCACTTCATTTAATGACCAAGTCTCAATTGTAGACACTAAATGAGGACTACCTGCATAGTGAATTTCAACCTATTTCCATTCCTCCATCATATATGAAGCAACCCTTCTTTGGTTCCAGCTCATTGCAAATGCACTCAAAAATGTTATTTCCAGTTTCAGTTCAGAATTGCTGTTTTCTAACCTAAGCCATCTTACGCCCCACAGAGCTTCCATTCTAGTATCAGGCTCAGCTCTGATTGGCTTCATGCATGCCCTGCCCTCTTTCTCAGCAGCTGGTTACTATTCCATGCAGCCATTTCATGTTGGGCTGCTGACCTACCATATTTTTTGCTGGCCATTTTTTTTATAAACTTGAGGTTGATCCCACAATGTCCTGTTAAGTGAATAATCTTCCTTAGAACTTCATGTTCTATTCAACCTTTATAATTTCCACATCCTTTGCATTTCTGCCAACACTGGATAAAGCATCTTTCCTTGGTTCTCCATTCCTTGCCCACATTAATGCAAAGTTTCCCTTCCCTTTAAAGCAAAAACATATTTAAGCTACAATGTTAGAATGTTTCTATTTTATTTTCATGAAGCTCAACTCTCAGTAGGAGCAAAAGAACAAACCACAATCCATTGCTCTGATTGCTGCGACGTCAAAGCAATGATAAAGAAGGAAGAAGGAAAATGTCTGCATTAGTGTTGTCAGGAGGAAGTAAAAGAATCCATAAATGCAGACACAAAGGAAAAGCAGGGGAGTAGTGAGCTGGAAACAGTGTGTAAAAAGAAAATACAGGCACTGGTTGACTGGTCTACAGAGAAGCTAGTTAGCACGTCTCTTGCCTTCTCTGCATGAGTGAAAAGCTGCAGAGGAGTAACCAGACAGATCTTAACATGGCTCCAGTCCAGACTGTCTACTAGGATTGTCACTGCATTCCAAACTGGAATTCTGAAGCTAACTGAAGAAACCTCAGGAGCTGCATGGAAGGCAGGTAGAAGTGTACAGTAGGTGCTGTACTCCATTCTTAATGAGAATGCACCTGGAGTCATGGCTTTGCATAAAAGCAACATCTGAGCAATAAAATCTCCTTATCCTGATTCTGAAGACCCATGTAGACTTTGAATGTTCTTCCATGGCATCTCTAATTTCCTGTAGTGGAGGAGTCAACATTCTATGCTTGCTTCTTCTGCCGCTTCCTAGCATTATTCCTACATCTACTTGTCAACAAAACCATTTCCATTTGGCTTGATCCCATGCTGTTCCCATGCCTTTCCTATCCTCCCTGATGCAATCTACCCACCATTTCTGCCATAGGCCAGCCATCAAGGTCTAAATGCATGTCTGTCTTATATTGTGTCATATCTATCTGTCTGTCTGTCTGCCTGCCTGTCTGTCTGTCTGTCTATCTGTCTATCGCCTATCGCCTATCGCCTATCGTCTATCATCTATCATCTATCATCTATCGTCTATCATCTATCTATCAACAACCTATGTCTATCAAGTCAGAAATATTCTACTAGCTATGTATGGTAACTTATTCTACCAGCTATGTATGGTAACTTATTAGGGGCCTCCTATATTCTATGGTCCACAAATAAGTTTCTGCTTATTTTCAGGCATCTTCTCAGCCCTCTCTGGTTTGAACTTTCTTGTGTGTTCCATTACTGAAGGTCTCTCAAATGTTTGTAGATAATTTCAGGATTGTATCAAATGTGGATTGGGAGGGTGGAGAAAACAGTCCATTTTGCTGGCAGATGGTATTACATCAATGAAGGGACATCGCTGTATTTCTGTTATCTTTCTTCATTATGTGCTTTCATAAGGTGCAACTCTTAGTAACCATCATTCATATCTATCCTGCAATAAGCTAAATATATTATACACTATGTGTCTTTATAAGCTAAGTATACATATATGCAATCATAATTAAAGGTACAATAAGGGGAATAGTTAAAGAATAGACAAAAACTGGGTGAGTTATTATCTGTTTACGATTTTGAAATAGTCATTTTTTTTAAATGTTATGTTTCTTGTGAGGAAACTCATTTGTCTTCTGTTGTATATATAATAATGTTAAATTTCAAAATCTCATTTGAAGGCTGAGTAAATCAGAATCAACCTTTCTGAAGTCAGCAGGATTGTTATAGTGCAAATCAAACCTTTAGATTCCAGATTTTTTTTTATTATTCTACTGTCTTTCAACCTTGGAAAACCTGGGGATTTTGAGTTTCATAATTATTTAAATAAGGATTGTTCCACAAGAAATGCTTATAAAATATTTATATTAAGACTAGGGCAGAACTAGTTATTTCTAAATAAATGGAAGAGGAGAAAACAATATTTTCTAAAATAAGGTTCAGTGTTTTCATTTATAACCTGAACTTTGAGAAGGAAGA
>NW_020771355.1:0-14191 GCF_900518735.1 Pseudonaja textilis | reverse complement strand
TATGATATTTTTATAACCTTCATGAAAATCTGTGTCTGTTTCTAGGGTTAAGACCAACATGAAAAGCCAATCAAATTATATTACAAAATATCCTAAATGAAGTGATTTCAAAGTACTATTAAAATTAACAAAATGAAGACTTTGATGACAATTAAATCTCATAAGGACAGAGACAAGGCATCCTAACAAAAGAAAAGGAATCCTCTGTCATTAAAAACCAAAGAAATGGTACTTAAAAAGAAACATGAGAACAATGAGTGAAGAAGAGCATAGAAATGGTTGCACATGTTTTTTCTGATCACAAAAATACAATATAATATAAGTTGCATATGCAGTATCCCTTGACACCTTGTACATGTTTATTTAGTAGTGAGCCCTATTCTAATATGGTGATCATAAACAATTGAACAACCCGCCAACATTTTTTTTATTTACTTCCATGACCACTTCTTCCCAAAGTTGTTCAGAGCAGTAGAAATTAATAACTAAGATATAAAGGGAATTAAATTGATATATTGCCCAGCAAATTGTGTCTAATATGAAAGTTTCTACAGTAGTAATGAGCATAAAATTCTAATAATGAGAATAATAACCAATCTTTCATCACAGGAGAAATAACAGAAGTTATACTGTGAATTGACTATATTTCAATTTAACACACAAACATACACTATTAAAGATTAATAATGTCTCCCTATGCATTAAAGTGTACAGTAAAGCTCTTCAAACTTGGCAAATTTAATTCATGTGGGTTTCAACTCTCAGAATTCCTGAGTTAACATTTCTAGAGAAGGAATTCTGGGAGTTGAAGTCCACAAGTCTTAAAGCTGTCAAGTTTGAAGACCTCTGGAATACAAGGATGGAATTAGTCAATTATATGAAGCAAAGTTTTAAAAATCTCTTACAGGATATTAAGAGTTTTGGAGATGGGTAGATAGTCTGTGAAGGCTTCATTGTCAAAAGAAGATAGAAGATGAGAGGTAAGCCCACCAATGATTAAGTCACCTGGCTGATCATACTGGTGAGGGATGGAGAGCAGTTTGTTGATGCTGCATAAATTGACCTGTGTTTGGTGCACCATATGAGGCAGCACTAAGAACATCAGTCCTATAAACCTTGCCATTCAGAAGGCAAATAATCTTCTACACAAGAGACATGGGTATGGACCTAGGTCTAGCAGCAGTTAATTTTTTGGTGTTGAATTCTCGGATTTGACTTATAGCTGAAGAGAAAAATTGGGATCAGCCTCAATAGGATTTTATTAACAGCTGTTTCTGTTGTTGGAAGCAACAGGGAGGGCCATGGAGGCCTTATTGAAAAATTACAGGGAAGGTAATGATAGGGTTTTTCAACAGCAGATGTCTTGGGAAAAAATAAGAAGGTACATTTACTGCCCTTTTCCTCAAATGAGTTTCTTAATTTTTTTGTGAAAGCAAAAAAAAAAATGCAACAAGACAAACAAATGCAAACGAGCAAAAAGGGGTATATGATAGCAAGATAAGAAATATCAGCCAAATGAAGGATTCCAGATATGTTAGTGCGAATTATGTCATTCCTTTCCAACAAAGATGGGAGGATGCAGATATAAAATGTTTTTGTAGTTCTTTTTCTCCACCCAACCTCTCATCAAAAGAGCTTCCCATGTTGAAACTCCTTTCCCCCGCCCCCAATTATTCTATCCTGAATTTTTGTATGCTTGACACACCTTACTATGAACCTGGAATGCTACTTGGCTATCTGTACAGCTTTAATATGCAAAAATCTAAGAATCATAATATATGGGTCCCTGTCAGCCCTCAAGACTTTTTGCATGCATCTTTCAGCTGCCATAGTAATGGGGGAGGGGAAAATAATTGGGCTTTGTGGGTGTGGGAAACATGCTGGAGGTTTTGGAGAATGAACTGTATAACTTGGGGAAAAAACTTTATTGTTTATGATTATTTGCTTGCTTAAAGCGCAACTGTGAGTTTTTATCAAAATAGTCCAATGTCAATGGCCAGATGTCTGCATCACCACCTGAAGATGCCCTACATGACATTATACACATCTTCGATTGGATGGACAGTTTGAACTATTGTGGGTGGGAACGTTGCCACCACTTTGTGTATGTGTTTTTGGCATGTAATTCCTCAGCTCTAGAATTACTTTGATGCTACCACTTGAATTCCAGTAAAAGTTCTTTTCTCTATATTAATGGAGTCTAAGAGTGTCTTTCTTGGATTTTGAATGGAGCATCACCTGACATTATTCTAGATCTCTGTTTACCAGGCCACCCAGAGAATTAATACTTTTTCTTCTGGGGGGGTCTGAAAACAATTTCCAATTCAGCTAGCAACCAGGAATATATGGGAACTACTGGAAAAACAACTTCCCTGCTTCTGGATGCTGCAGGGAGGCCAATACCTCAATGAGAAACCAGTGATCCAAGCCAAATGGTCCTTGGGACTCAGATGGAAGGAACCAGATGAAACCCTTCCTTCAGGGGTGACAGTTACCTGATGGTGCCGAGGAGAGGAGGCTTGGCAGGAGGAACAGAAGAGAAATCTTCTCTTAGCTCAAGCCCTAAATCTCCTAAATGAAGCTGTCACAGGAATCCAACCTGATCAGAGATATGAGAGGGAAAAGGGAGAGGCAGAAGCAGCAGTGAGAGCTCAGCTAGCCGTCCTCATAAATCAACTTGGGACAGTTCAACAGGCGGCAGCAGCCCAATTGCTCCCCGGTGGGGGGAAGCAATTGCCAGAAAGCGTCGAACTCCAAAGGTGCCTCCATTGCAAGTAAAATATGGAGGAGATCCCAAGGAATTAGGTTTCTTCCTAGACCAAGTTTGGACCATATGGAGGAATATCTGGAGATTTTTCCTCAGAAGCAGCTAAAATGAGATGTGTTACCAAGGCTTTAGAACGAACGGCTGCAAAATGGATGGCGACATTGCATAATGATAATGATGCAATTATGGTGATGAATTATGACCTATTCATGGCAGCGTTGCATGCCAGATTTGAAGAACCACTAGCTGAACGTAAGGATAGGATTAGAATGAAAACCATAAATCAGGGGCAGAGATCAGTGGCTGAATACACCCAGTAATTTCAAGAGCTGGCATGCCATATTTGCGACTGGTCCCAGGAGGCCCTGATAGAAGCTTTCAAGGATGGGCTGAATGGGGATGTTTATCAAAGCTGCATCACCCGAAAGGACCCCAGTGATCTGCAACTCTGGTATGTGTTAGCAGCAGAGATGAAGATCAATTTGACCTGGATGCAGGGGTTGCCTTGGTTGGAGCAAGCCCTTCCCCCACCAGCCTTTGAGAAGCCCAAAGTCTCAAAATGGAGGATCAGCAGTGAAACCCAAGACCACCGCATGCTTCCAATAAGGGAAGGAAGGTCACCGGGCTGCAGACTGCCATGCTAGGTTGGAGCCAAAGCGGGTGCCGGTGGGAGGAAAAAAACCAGAAAAAACTCCGGCCAAGCCACACAAAACTGCACTTAAAGCGGAGGAGGTTGTAGAGTTCACCTCTCTGAAAGGAGAGGAGCTGGGAATTCCCACCTCTTCTGGTGAGAGTAAATCGGAATCTAAAGGTGACCCCCCTGGTAAATCCAAACAAGGGCCCCATGACCATCCCAGTAAGATTACAGCTACCCACACCAGGAACCCAAGGAGAAATGTTGGCCTTGCTGGATTCTGGGTGCAAAAGGTGTGTAACCAGCTCAGAATTCATGGAGAAGTTGGGTCTAAGGCTAAGAAGTTTAAAAATTCCCATAGCATTTGCCAATTAGATGGATCAGTAGCGTGGACAGCCCTACACATTTTATAATGGAGCCAGTGGAAATAACGATGGAGAGGCATCAAGAGACTTTGTGTTTTATTGTTACCCCTGGGATGGAGCATCCCTTGCTACTAGGCTTGGCCTGGCTCCGGAAGTGGAACCTCCAAGTGGATTGGAGGAGGGGATCATTACGCATACGCACTGACCAACCCCCAGAAGGGAAGGGGCAGTCTCAACTGAACTCCCAGAATTCCGCAGAGCTGGCATCCATGGGCAGTGAGAACTTGAGGGCGGAGAGAAGATCCCTGAAGAATATTGGGATTTAAAGGATGTGTTTAGTGAAAAGGTGTCGGACGAGCTCCCCCAACAGATTGCAGTATTGAGATTCTACCAGGAGTGAAACTCCCAAAACCTAAACTGTACTCAATGACACCACAGGAGCTAGAAGAACTGTTCATCAGTAATAACCTTGAATGAGGGTTCATCCAACCTGCTAGACCTCGAGTAGAGGCCCCAGTATTATTCTGAGAAAAGAAAGATGGCTCACTTCGCTTGTGTGTGGATTATAGAAACTTAATTGCAATTTCTGTGGAGAATGTGTACCCACTCCCCTTGATGAAGGACATGTTGGCCCACCTGGCCAAAGGGAAAATTTTCATGAAACTTGATTTGAGAGAAGCTTACTACCGAGTTTGAACCAAAGAAGGGAGATGAATGGAAAACTACTTTCAATTGCCTGATGGGATGTTTCCAATTCAACATTCTCCCATTTGGCCTACAGGGGACTCCTGCGGTATTCATGCAACTGATAAATGAGGTTTTGCATAAACATTTGCACAAGGAGGTGCTGGTTTATCTTGATAATAGCCTTATCTACCCTGAGACTCTCAAGGAGCATGTGAAATAAGTACAGTCTTGAAAAACTTTGAGCCGCTGAAATGTACACGAAATTGTCCAAGTTGTGAGTTCCACCACATTGACTATTTAGGCTACTGCATATCACATGACAGCCTAGAAATGGATCCAGGGAAAGTCCAGGCTGTTTTGGAATGGGCCCCTCCCTGCACCAGAAAGCAATTGCAAAGTTTACTGGAATTTGCTAATTTTTACCATTAGTTTATCACAACCTTTGTGAAGATTGTGCTACCTATTACAAACCTCCTAAAACTAAGGAAAAGGTGAAACCGAAGCCCAGTCGATCGTTGGAGTGGTCCATGGAGTGTCAAGCCACTTTTGAGAAGTTAAAATGACTTTTTGCAGTTGAACCAGTGCTAAAGCACCCGGATATGGATGTCCCTTTCGTAACCCAAGCTGATGCAAGTGATGTAGCGGTGTGTGCAATGCTACAACAAGCAAATGAAGTGGAAACTCTGCAACTGTGTGCATACACCTCCCATAAACTAACTGAGATGGAAAGAAGATGGCCATTTGGGACAAGGAAGCTTTTGCTGTCTGTTGGGCTCTATTAATCTGCAGGCATTTTCTCAAGGGGGAAAAACATCCTTTTGAGCTGTGGACAGATCATAAAAACTTAGAGGCTCTAAAAACATCTTGAAAATTGTCACCTAAGCAAGTCCACTGGGCACAACACTTCAAACGGTTTAATTTTTCATTGAAGTACATTCCGTGGCAGAAGAACTTCATGACAGATGCACTGTCTAGATTACCCCAATATAGTAATGTCCACCCAGAAATGATCCGCCCCATTGTCCCAACTAAACAATTGGTGGGTCCGATGGTTAATAGAGACCAGAAAAAGGGAGGTGTTGATCTGTCAAAAGATTTGTCTGCACAGCTAAGAGAAGCTTTAAAACTACATGATTGGTTCCTGACCCACACAAATGGGTATATGGTTAGAGATGTTTTGGCATGGGTAGGGACCAAATTGTACATGCCAGCAAAGTTGAGGACCCCCATTTTAAAACAAGCTCATGACTCAAAAGCTGTTAGATATTTTGGGTTCGTGAAAACCCTACATTTGGTTAAACAGCAATTTTGGTTGCCTACTTTAAAAAAGGACATTGAAGCTTCTGTGGCTAGTTGTCCTATTTGTGCTTCAGCCAAATGGCCACTTGGTAAACTGGCTGGCTTATTACAAAATGTAGCAAGGCTGACTGCTCCATGGAAAGAAATTTCTATGGACTTTATAGTGGAATTACCTGAAAGTGGGGGACATACAGTTATTTGGGTGGTAATGGACTTGTTTTCTAAACAGGTACATTTCATACCTTGTGCAAAAATCCCATTTGCAAAAACCTTGGCTAAACTATTTATTTTACATCTTTCTAGGTTGCATGGTGTTCCTGAATGGATAATTTCAAATAGGGGTGTCCAATTCACATCAAACTTTTGGAAAGAGTTTCTGAAACTATTGGGCTCTGCTCAAGGCTTAAACTCTGCCCATCACTCACAAACCAATGGGAATTGTTGGAGAACTAACTCAGTATTGGAACAATACCTTAGATGCTATATATATTATCAACAAGATGATTGATCTGACCTCTTACCATTTTCATAGTTGGCATATAACAATTGGGTTCACAGTAGTGCTGGTTTTACCCCATTTAAAGTAGCTTCAAGGCAAGACTTTGTACCCATACTTGAACTTCCACAGGAGAAACGCAATGTTCCATTACTGAGTGAGTGGATAACCCAACTCCAACTTACTTGGCTGGTTATCCGTAAAGTATTAGATGATGCTCATTAAGTACATAAGAAACAAGCTGACAAATACAATATCAAGTGGAGGGACAAAGTGTTCTTGTCCACTAGATATTTACAAACCACACAAAAGTCTAAAAAATTGGGACTTAAATATGTTGGACCTTTCCCAATTGAATGAAGAGTGAATCATGTGGCAATCCAACTGCAATTACTTAAGACCCTTAGACGGATTCACCCTGTTTTCCATGTCAGTTTATTGGAATCTGAACATACCTCCGACTTGAGACCTGCTCAGGTCAACCCTCCGGTACCTCTTTTGATTGAGGTCAAACAACATTTTGAAGTTAAAAAAATTTAGGACTCAAGCAAACAAAGAGGTCGACTCCAATATCTGATTGTTTGGAAGCATTTTCCTCCTTCTCAGTCAGAATGGGTAAATGAATGATATGTTTGAGTCCCTAAGCTCATACAGGCATTTCAAGAGAAATATCCTGACAAACATTAAACCTTTGTATTGCTTGTGAAATGTATATTATTCTTTTATCTTGCATTTTTTTCTTTTTTAGACTAATGCTTCTTTTGCAGGAGGACCAAATGTTAACCTTAAAGACTCCTTTCTTTTCGCTTGCACTTTTTGGCTGCCATAACGGGAGGGAGGGGGAAATAATTGGGCTTTGTGGGTGTGGGAAATATGCTGGAGGTTTTGGAGAATGAACTGTATAACTTGGGGAAAAACTTTATTGTTTATGCTTATTTGCTTGCTTTCTGCACAACTGCGAGTTTCAAAATAGGCTAAGGTCAATGGCCAGATGTCTGCATCACCATCTGAGGATGCCCCACATGATATTATTTTATTTTTTATTTATTTTATTTATTTGTCAAAAGCTTACAGTATAATAGAAACACGAATAAACATACGTTTATATACAAGAAATAGGAACTAATAATTGGGGAGAATAGGATAGGGATGATAAGCACGATTGTGTGCTTATGCACACTCCTTACAGACCTCTTAGAAATGGGGTGAGGTCAACAGAGGTTAGTTTGAGGGTAAAGGAGTGGGGGGTTTGAGCAGGTGACAACAGAATCAGGTAGTGAGTTCCAGACATTGACCATTCTGTTGCTGAAAACATACTTCCTGCAATCGAGTTTGGAGTGGTTTACATTTAATTTATACTGTTCTGTGCTCTAGTGTTGTTAAAGCTGAAATATTCATTAACTGGTAAGATGTTGTAACATATGATTTTATGTACTATGTTTAAGTCCAATCTTAGTCGGCATAGTTCAAGGTTGTCTAAGCCAAGAATCTCAAGTCTGGTGCTATACGGTATTCTGTTGTGAACAGAGGAATGTAGTACTCTTCCGGTAAAATACTTCTGGATTCGCTCAATTATATTTATGTCAGATATACAGTGTGGATTCCAGACAGCAGAGCTGAATTCAAGTATTGGTCTAGCAAAGGTTTTGAATGCCCTAGTTAGCAAAACAGTATTACCAGAGAAGAAGCTTCGTAAAATTAAATTTACAACTCTTAAAGCCATTTTGGCAATATTGTTGAAGTGAGCTTTGGCACTTAGATCATTTGATATGAGAACTCCTAGGTCCTTGACAAAGTGAGGGTCATCAACAAGGTCATATCCACCTAGATTGTATTTGGTATATAGATTTTTTTTTACCAATATATAGGACAGAGCATTTGTTGGTTGAGATTTGGAGTTGCCAATTGTTAGACCATTCAGACACATAATCAAGATCTTTTTGAAGGACGGTAGCATTGATGGTGGTGTTGAATAATTTACCATCATCAGCGAAGAGGACGCAGTTGCTCATAAGGTGATTACAAAGGTCATTTATATAGAGTGTAAAGAGTGTGAGTCCTAGAATGCTCCCTTGTGGGACACCGCCGATAACTGGTGTAAGGTTTGATAGGGTGTTTCCTTTTTTTACTATTTATTGCCTGTTTGCCAGGAAGGCAGTAATCCACTTCTGAAGGTATCCAGAAATGCCATATGAATTTAATTTTAATAGTTTGTCATGTATCACTGAGTCAAATGCTTTGCAGAAGTCATTGTAAATTACATCCACTGCTTTACCCTGGTCGAGAAGTGTAGTCCATATGTTTTTGCAGTGTAGAAGTTGCAAATTGCAGGACAATTTTTTTCTGAAACCAAATTGATTATTGGAGAGTAAGTTATTAGACTCTAGGTGGAAGCTAATGCATAGATTAATAATTGATTCCATAACTTTGCACATAACACAACACAATGAGATTGGTCTGTAGTTATCAACTAAGCAAGGCTCACCTTTTTTGAAAATGGGGATGACCGTTGCTAAAGACCATAGGTTTGGTAAAGAGCTGGTTCTGAATGATAACTCATATTTAAGGCTTAGTGGTTCTGCTATAGAAGTGGAGAGCTTTTTTTTTGAGAAGAATGAACATAATCCATCAGGGCCAATAGATAAGGATGGTTTAAGGTGGCATAGTGCATTTTCTATGTTATCTTCAGTAAAGTCAATTTGTACATCATTGCAGTTAGTTGTTGTACGATTAGGAAATGAAGGACATGAGCCATTACCGTTAACAAAGACTGAACTGAAGAACGTGTTGAAGAGATTTGCCTTAATAGCTTCATCGCTATAGTCTTTTCCCATTAGGACCTTTAAGAGGTGAGATGGTTTCTGAGTCTTTTAAGTTTGGTTTTTACAAAGTTATAGAAGGCACGAGTAGATTTTGTGCATAGAAGATTTTCCTCTTGTTTGCAGTGGTAATAGATGCATTCTGCCTTTATCTGTCAGCATAAGGTGTTGTATTGGTTTTTAAAGTTAGTTACGTGCTTAGTTTTGTTTTTATGCCGTAAGGATTTTTTTTTAGATTGAAGTTTTCTTATTAATTTGGCTAAAAAAATATTTGTTTAGGGGGGTTATTCATGGAACATATAGTTTAATGACTCTTTGAAGTTCAAGTAGGAAGACGTTATAATGTTCTTCTGTAGTGTTAGAGTCAGAGAACAGAATGTGCCAATCGAAAGATGATACGTCGGCAGCTAGGAGTTCATAGTTAGCTTTTTAAAAATTGTATTATGGAGATCCATCATTATGATTCTCTTTTAGCAGAAGTAAATTTAAACAAAACTCAATCATGTTATGGTCACTGTTTGAAAATGTTGCCTATATTTGTAGGGCATAAATTGAGTTTGAGCTGTTGCAGAAGATGAGGTCGAGGTTTGCAGCACTTCGGTGCAGGCAGGAATCCGCGACTGTGTGCAGTCCCTGTCTGTGTTCACTGCCTGAAGGTGGTGAAGACTGGGGGGCTCTGGCAGGGACGAGAGACATCGCATCTCTCTTCTCTAGCCGGCTAAATCTCCCTCTCCGAAGGCAGCTGAGCAGCGGTCTGTAATGGCCGCCACATAGAAGAGCTCAGCCGGAAAAAGAAAGTGCTGGAGGAGTGTGAAGAAGTGAAAGTGATCTTTGCTGACCGGGACAAAGGAACAGTGAAAGTATCCTGATATTTAATACTTATTAAAGATACATTGTTCCCAGACTGAGTAAGCAGCGAATGGACATTAACGGGAAAACTTTTTTTCTTTTCACTCTCCTTCCAAATGGAACAGCTTTGAGAGAAATCGGAAAACTCGCATTGGAGGTATGCTAAATACTATGCTAATGCCAAAGGGATATGGATTTCTAAATATTTAAAGAAAAAATCTTCTTTTGCTGTGAGTGGGAAGGGAGAGGAAAAAAATTGAAGTAGAATTTGCAAATATGGAGCAGACTGCCTAGAATTTTAAAGAGCCACTTGAACATTAATAAGACTTCAAAAAGACATATTTCAATTGGAACTTTGTGACTTAATAGTAACCCCAGAAAAAGAAATGGAAGAAAGGAAAAAGTGCCAAAAGAAATAGTTTATCTGGTGACTTTGAATCTTTTGGAAAATCTTTTTTTTCTTTGCTTAAAAACTCGGGTGGTTGTTTTGGGAAAAACTTTTCCTCTTTATAATGGCATTATTCTTGGATGAATCCAAAACTGAATATCAAAAATATAAAAAGGAAGAACAAGACTGGAAAGATACTTTGGGCATTCTTTTTCAATCTCTAGAAATGGCAGTACGTTCTTATGGAGAATCTATTGTGCAGCAGGATAATTGGGACAAAGAAGAAACCATCTTTGATGAACATGTGATCCTATCTGGGGAGGAGAAGAAAGAGGAAAAGAAAAAAGGGATTTTAAGACCTAAAAAAACAACCAAAAAAGATAAAAATGAGTTGAAAGGTGGATATAAGGCTAGAAAACAACAGAAAGGGGGAAAGCAGAAGAAGAAAAGGGAGGTGGAGAGACAAAGGGGTAAAAAGGGTAAGGGAAAGAATAAGCAAGGGAGTAAGGAAGGGGTGAGAAGTCTTAATGATGGGAAGCAAGATTTAAAGAAACAAAATTCATTTAGAGACAATGGGTAAATCTAATTGAAAAAGGGATTCTGTAAGGTACATAAGATTGTGTTATTATAGGCGTTTTTAGAATAAAATGTTTAAGATATAAATGAGTATTAATATGTATGATTAAAATGGTATTGACAGGGGTACTAGCCACATTATATATCTATAAATCTGTTCTTTCGTTGTTGCTGTTCTTTCTTTTTTTTTTCCCTTTTTCTTTCTATATAATACATTGTGTAATTTTAGGATGTGCTAAACAGAATCCCAATACAAGTAATGTGTGACATTAAGTATTATTAGGTTAGGGGAAAGAGTTAAAGGCGTCATACCCCAATCAGTGTACAGGAGAAGTTTTGTTGAAAGAGAAAAGATGAATGGATAGTTGAGAACAGACAAAGAATGACAAGTATTATGATTTGAATTGAGATGAGATAAGTAGAATAAAACTAAGAGGGTTAAAAGAAGGAAGAAGCTATATACAAAATGGAAAACGATAATAAGATATGGAATGGTATATAAAAGGAACACGATCTTTGAAGTTGTGTCTGTATGATGAGTTTTAACCCGGGATCAAGCAACTTTCAGAAAAGATGTTATATGTTTCTATGTTTTATGTTTTTGTCTGTTTGTGTATTGGAAGAGAACAATGAAATTGTATAAGACAGATGGATATAAAAAATGTATACAATCTAAAGTTAAAGAGATATAATTTGAATAAATAGAGTGAAAGGGAGTAATAAAGAGAAGTTGGGATAAGATATGAAGTTGAACAGATAAGGTAAATATATATACCAAATTGTGTTTATATGGAAATGTGATAATTTGGAATAATTCTGTCTTTAAATAAAATGTTGTATTGGTTTTTTCAGAAAAAGATTTCTTACGTCATTATATTTTATGTTTTGTTTGTTTGTATATTGTTTTGTAAAATTAATAAAATTTGCTTAAAAAAAAAGAAAATGTTGCCTATATTTGTAGGCCAAAATTGAGTTTGAGCTGTTGCAGAAGATGAGGTCAAGGTAGTTTGGAGTTGTTATATACTAACTGATCCAGTCCCAGCATGGTAACGGCATTGTATATCAAATGAATGGGTTCAGGTGTATCTTCTTTTAGTGTCCAATTTATAAGAGGTAAGTTGAGGTCACCAAGGAAAAGAAGAAGGTCCGCAAGAGGTAGTCCAAGTCAGTAGTGAAGTTTTTATTTATTTATTTTATTTGCCAATCGCTTACAAAATAATAGGTATAAGTATGTGTACTACACTTAAGTAAAACCGTAGGCAGTGTAGTTCAAGATTGTCCAAGCTCAAAATTTCAAGCCTGGTGGTATGGGGTATTCTGTTGTGAGCAGAGGAATGTAGCACTCTTCTCGTGAAATATTTCTGGACTCGTTCAATTGTATTAATGTCCGATAGACAGTGTGGATTCCAGACAGATGAGCTGTATTCAAGTATTGGTCTAGCAAAGGTTTTGTATGCCCTAGCTAGCAATTCAATTTTTCCAGAGGAGAAGCTTCGTAAGATTAGATTTACAAGTCTTAAACCCTTTTTGGCAATGCTGATACAGTGAGCTCTGGTGCTTATGTCATTAGAAATGAGTACTCCTAGGTCCTTGACAGAGTGAGGGTCATCAGTGAGGTCATATTTGCCTAGTTTGTATTTGGTGTACTGATTTTTTTTACCAATGTGTAGGACAGAGCATTTCTTGGTTGAGATTTGGAGTTGCCAATTGTTTGACCATTCAGACACATAATCAAGGTCACTTTGAAGAGCAGTAGCATTGTTGTTGGTGTTGAATAGTTTTACATCATCTGCAAAGAGGACGCAGTTGCTTATAAGGCAATCGCAAGGGTCATTTATATAGAGTACAAAGAGTGTGGATCCTAGAACACTGCCTTGGGGGACACCGCTATTAACTGGAGCAGGGTTTGATATAGCACTCCCTATTTTTACTATTTTGTTACCTGTTTGACAGGAATACAGTAATCTACTTTTGAAGGGATCCAGAAATGCTGTAAGAGTTTAGTTTTAACAGTAGTTTGTCATGTACCACTGAATCAAATGCTTTGCCAAAGTCTATGTAAATTGCATCTATTGCTTTACCCTGCTCGAGTAGTCCATATGTTTTTGCAGTGTAGCAGTTGTAGGTTGCAGGACAATTTTTCCCTGAAACCAAATTGCTTTTTGGAGAGTAAGTTGTTTGATTCTACGTGGAGGGTGATGAATTGGTTAATGATTGATTCCACGACTTTGCATGTGACACAACACAGTGAGATTGGTCTGTAGTTTTCAACCAAGCTGGGATCACCTTTTTTGAATATAGGGATGACCGTAGATAAGGACCATAACTTCGGTAAGGAGCTGGTTCAGAATGGTATCTCATATATAATGCTTAGGGGTTCTGCTATGGCAAAAAAAGGAACACTTTTTTAAAAAGTATGCACATAATCCATCAGGGCCAATAGATAGGGAAGGTTTTAGATTACATAATGCCTTTTTTATGTTATCTTCTGTAAAGTCAATATGTAGTAGATCGTTGCAATTAGCTGTGGTATGACTAGAAAATGTGGGGCATGAGCCATTGCTGTTAACAAAGATTGAGCTGAAGAATGTTAGCTTGTTTGCATGAGTTATTTCATAGTCAGGGGCTCGATAGCAAAGTAAGAAGTGGATTGAGGTATTTAAGGACAGATCACAGATGATGGTTTCAGGAAGAGCAAGCTCTTGTATAATTTAAATCTTTTTTAGATTTAGAGACTTTTTATAAAATCTAGCAACTCCACCTTTTCTACGGATTTCGCAATCAGACTGATAAACTTGATATTCTCTTACAGTGGTAACGGAGTCTGGGAAAGATGCGTTCAACCATGTCTCACAGCCAAATATAATGTCAAATGTGGCAATGCTTAGTAAAATGAAGAATTCGTGCATTTTATTTGCGAGGCTTCTTGCATTGAGTAGTTTGCATTTAAGACATAAGGGAGTGGATCTGGAGGAAATAAGGGGCGTGTCTGGGTGATGATTATTGTGACTTGGGTTGTGGCTCTTGCTTTTGACACAATCAGCACAGTAGTCAATGCATAGATTAGTATTACCTAATTGGTGTAGTCTTTTGAGCTCAGAACATAGTTCCCAGGATCGTACATGTTGCTATAAGTTTAGATCAGGATGAGAACAAAGGTTCTTGTAGTTGTTGCTCTTTGTGAGTGAATTTATTGTGAAGATAAATTTGCGTTTGCTTGATTTGTTTTTGCAAACGACCCTGCAGAGGCATGGGGACATCAAGCCATCTTTATTTTTGAGCTCAGGACCGACACGAGAAATATCAAGTAT
>NW_020771354.1:0-14195 GCF_900518735.1 Pseudonaja textilis | reverse complement strand
AGTGAATGGACCTGAGTGAGAACTCCTAGAGTCCTCAGGACATAACACCCCTTCCCCCCAGATGCGAACACGCATAGTCTTTGAGGTAGGCAGGAGGTTTATGTTGGCGCCCGGAACGGCGCAGCTCTGGAACGCTGACTGTCCGTTCAGAGTCTGTCTGGGAAGGCAGAGCCGGGTAAGTGTCACCAACGTGCCCCTCGGTTCGGGCAGGCCCGGGACTCGTAGGGTCGGTCACTGGGGACGTGCTCCCGTAGACTGGATTGGGCTGGTCCGCCGTCTGGGCGCCACTGTCCGTGTTCGGGCTTTCTGGAATGACTGTTGGTGTGCACTGGTCACCGGGAAGGATGTGGATGTGGGGTTGATGCTGAGGTCTCCCGTCGCTTTGTGATTCTGGGTCCCTGCTAGTGTGGGTGCTGAGGCGCCTACGCAGCTGGTCCAGGTGCCTTCTCCAGACCCGGCCGTCCTCCAGTCTGACCCGATACGACCTTGGTCCGGTGATGGCCACGATCTCGCCCGGGATCCACAGGGGGTCTCCAGCGAAGTTCCTCGTGAATACTGGCTCCTGTAAGATAAAATGTCTAACCCCCGATGTGGAAGCGAGGCAAGAGTCAGGGCAGTATTGGGGGTGAAGTCTGTCCAATACAGTCCTCAGACGCCTGCCCATCAGGAGTTCAGCTGGGGACCTGTTGGTGACTGAACACGGAGTTGAATGCTGGCTCATCAGGAAACGCGAGAGTTTGTGGTGCCAGTCATCCTTGCTGAACCTAGCCAGGGCTACTTTAGTGGTCCTGACGGCCCTTTCAGCCAATCCGTTACTGGCAGGATGAAATGGGGCTGTGAAAATGTGGCGGATACCCAGGTTGGCAGCGAAACGGCTGAACTCGGTTGATGCGAACTGTGGGCCATTGTCGGAGACAATGGAGTCAGGTAGCCCGTGTGTTACAAACAGGCGTGTTAATACGTTGGTGATTGCTTGTGTGGTGGTCGTGGATAGCTGTGCTACGTCAATCCATTTGGAATAGGCGTCCACGACCACTAGGAACATCTTCCCATGCAAAGGGCCGGCCAGGTCGATGTGAATTCTGGACCACGGAGCGCTGGCGCTCTCCCATTTAGTAGGGGTGGCAATAGGAGGAGCTGGACGGGATTCCTGGCAAATGTTGCAGGAACTTACCCATCTGACGACGTCCTCGTCGAGGCCCGGCCACCATACGTAGCTGCGTGCTAATGCCTTCATTCTCACGATGCCCGGGTGTCCCTCGTGCAACGCCTCCAGAACTCGGGTACGCAGTGAGGTCGGGATGACCACTCGAGTGCCCCACAGTAGACAGCCCTGCAAACTGGACAATTCCTGCATGCGGGTCTTGAAAGGTGAGAATTTGTTTTCAACATTGCCACCCGGCCACCCCCTCCTCACCCAGTCGAGCACCTGGGCGAGCGTTTTGTCTGCCTTGGTTTTAGCAGCAATGTCAAGGGCAGTGATGGGGAGGTCCAATTGGGTGACCTCGAAAATAGCGTGGACAGGAGCAGGGTCTTCAGCCGGAGCCGGCAAGGGACAGCGGCTGAGAGCGTCAGCGTGGGACAATGTTTTACCTGGGCGGTGTGTGAGTCTGTAGGAGTAAGCTGCTAGGAAGAGGGTCCATCTCGTCATCCTAGGAGAAAGGACTTGAGGGGTCTGTTTGTCCCCAGCTAGTAGACCCAGGAGGGGCTTGTGGTCTGTGACCAGCTCGAAAAAATGGCCAAAGAGAAATTCGTGAAATTTTTTCACTGCTGCAACAGCTGCTAGAGCTTCCTTATCGATCTGGCTGTAATTACGCTCTGTTGCAGAGAGCGTCCTGGAGAAAAAGGCAATGGGAGCCTCGGCGCCATTGGGAAGCCTGTGGCTTAATACTGCCCCAATTCCAAAGGGGGATGCGTCTGCTGCCAGCACTAAAGGAAGGTTGGGGTCGAATTGAATAAGTACCGCCTCTGACGTGAGTAGTGATTTGACGGCGTGAAAAGCATGGTCTTCTTTGTGCCCCCAGTGCCAAGGTGACTTTTTATCCAGTAATCTGTGTAGGGGTTCAGCTACTGATGCTTTATGGGGCAAGAAGGACGCGTAAAAGTTCAATAGCCCCAAGAAAGCCTGTAGTTCAGTTTTGGAGGTTGGAGTGGGTGCCTCGTGAATTGCCTTAACCTTGGACTCCAGGGGGTGAATGCCTGAGGCGTCAATTTTATAACCCAGAAAGTCCACCTGTCTAGTGGCAATGGCGCATTTTTCTTTTTTCAATTTGAGGCCATGCTGTCTGAACCTCTCTAACACTGCTCGAACTCTCTGGAAGAGTTGGGGTCTGTCCCTGGCCGAGACTAAGATGTCGTCGAAGTAGGGTACTACTCCAGGGAGGCCCTGTAAAATCCGCTCCATGAGGGATTGAAAGATACCTGGGGCAACACTTACGCCAAATTGGAGACGCTTGCATCTGAAAGCACCCCTGTGAGTGACAATGGTCTGGAGTTCCGCTGTTTTGTTGTCAACAGGGAACTGTTGATACGCTTGAGACATGTCCAATTTGGCAAAAATGCTGCCAGGTTCAAAAGTGTGTAATAAATGCTGAATGACGGGCACTGGGTAAGCGCTAACTTGTAGAAACTTATTGATTGTGGTCTTGTAGTCCGAGCAAATTCTCAGGCTACCGTCTTTTTTGAGGGGTGTGACAATAGGCGTCTCCCATTTGGCGAAATCTGTTGGCTCAATGACCCCTTGTTTTAATAGTTTATCCAATTCAGCATCTAGTTTTGGCCGAATAGCGAATGGTACCCTACGCGGTTTTAGCCTGATTGGGACTGCCTGGGGGTCGACTGAGAATGATATAGGGGTACCGTTATAACACCCCAGCTCATCGCTGAATACATCTGAGTAATCAGCGAATAAGGAGTCAGTGTCTGAGGTTGAGACAGCATGGACTCCTGTTAGCCCTAGGCCGAGATGGGGAAACCAATCGAGCCCCAATAATGTAGGGAGATTGCCGTTAACTACCACTAGAGGTAGGTGACCTTTAAAAGCTCTAAAATTGACAAGGAACTTGCCTCTGCCGATTACAGGAATGGTCTTCCCCTGGTAGTCCTTCAGGCTAAACTGGCACTTCTGGAGCCGGCTAGTGGACAGGCTGGGCTGGAGCCTCTTGAGGGTGTTCCACGAGATAATTGAGAGCGCTGACCCTGTGTCAACCTCCATGCGGCACGGTTTACCTTCTAAGGAAACGGAGAGAGAGATTTTACTAACAGTGTGGCAAGTGTGCTTGGCATGGTGGTGCGTGCGACAGTTCAATACTTGCCTCTGCGGCCCCGAGTGTGAGAAGGGGGGGTGCCTTTGTGTTGAGCTTTGAGGGGCTTGGCAGACTCTCGCGATGTGCCCCCTTTTATGGCAGTTATTGCAGGTGGCTCCTTTAAACTTGCAGGTGGCCCTCAGATGAGATCCACCACAAGCTAGGCACAGGGTGATGTGCTTGGGTGGACCGATGTTTTCTTGTTTGGCTCCTACCTGCGGCCGTCTGTCGTTGGAGAGGCGGTGGACGTCGTTTTCATCACTCAGGGATTCCTCTGCTACCACCTCCTCGGAGTGGACTGGGATTGACGTCAGCTTGGCAGTCGGGCCATGGATTTCGGTGGCTGAGTGCGCTGCCAGTTCTGCTGCTAAGGCCTCCTCGACTGCTTGTGCGAGATTGAGGTCTTTTTTCGCGAGGAGGCGCCTTTGAAGGTGTAGGTCCTTGACCCCGCAGACTAGTTGATCGAGGAGCATGTCCTCCAGGTAGGTTCCAAACCCACAATGCAATGCTGCTGTTCTGAGGGCGGCCATATACTGATTGATGGTCTCCTTGTCCGCTTGCTTCCTCATACGGAAGGTGAATCTCCTGGCAATCTGTGAGGGCCTGGGAGAATAGTGGTTAGTGAGGATTTCAAGTAGCTCTGACCAAGGAACGTTTTTCAACTCACGTGGGGCCACGAGGGCTGTGGCAGTGTCAAAGACGATGGCTCCACAGTAGATCAGGAAATACGATTTTTTCCGATGCTCTCCAGCATCAGCCAGCCCAATTGCATCGATATAATGGGTAAAACGGTTCTTGTATGATTCCCACTTCTCCTCATCCGGTTTGAACGCTGGGAAGACTGGATTGGAATTCATGGTGATGGGGCCGGTAGAACAACCTGTGGACAAAATCTCTCTGGGGCAGCAGAAAAAATGTTCTAGTGCCTGTGGCAGGCAAGTGATTTCAGCTCTGGAGAGGCTTTTCGCAATCCTCTCTCTCTCTCTGGGTTAGCCACGTTTGGCCGTCAGCCGTTGGCGGCGTTTGAATTCGCGCCTGTGTGGGCGTCAGTGACTTGACTACAGCACCGTGCTGTAGCTTTTAGGTTTGAAATTCAAATGACAGCCGTTTGAATTTCGCGCCTAAACAATGAGCGGCTGCGGCTCGCAGCGCTTCACTTTCCCTGTAGCTGGGCTAACAAGCAGCTACAGACGCTTCTAACTTTCGTTCTGACCGCTCTCTCTGGCTGCGGATCAGTGTTCGCTTCTATTGCTTGCTGGCCGCTTTCTCTGTCAGCAGACCAGCGTTTGCTCTTTTTGTTTGCTCTTTTTGCTTGCTGACCGCTCTCTCTGGCTGCGGATCAGCGTTGCTCTTATCGCCGGCCGATCGCTCTCTCTGGCTGCGGATCGGCGGCTAGTGACTCAGCGGTTGCATGGTGCTTCTGGTAGCCATCCCACCTTCGTCGCCAGTGTTAAGTTTGGGAAAAGAGAGGCTGAACCAGAGCATGAGTGCAACAATACTTTATTATAACAATAAAGGGCTGACCGTGCTTGCCACGCCTGGAACTGGCTCGCAGCGATCAGCAACTGGTTGGACCCCGCAGCCTGCTTTTATAGCTGGCTGCTGGGGAGAACCAACCAATGAGTGAAGGGGAGAACGCCCCCGCAAAGTGAATGGACCTGAGTGAGAACTCCTAGAGTCCTCAGGACATAACAAAAAGCATACAAGAAGACAGCAACAGAAAGCAAATGCCGTTTCTGCAAAGAAGCTGAAGAAACAGTAGACCAGCTGGTAAGCTGCTGCAAGAACATGGCAGAGACTGACCTCAAGCAATGACATAACAAAATATTTAAAATGGTGCATTGCATTGGAATATCTGCAAAAAAAACAACAACACTTGCTTGAACTTATGAGGCCACAAAATAGACAAAGTAATAGAAAACAAAGAAGCTAAACTTCTCTGGATCTTTAGAATTTCAAACAGACAAGCATCTTCCATACAACAACCCAGGCTTAACAATTGTTGGTAAGAAAGATATAAAAGTCTGGCAGGCGAACAATGCAACATCTGGAGACAGCAGAAAAGAAGAGAAAGAACTGGAGAAAATACAAAGACCTGCAAATAGAACTGTTATGACTGCCGCAAAAGAAAGCTAAAATAGTAGCAATATACTACAGATGGTCCTTGACGCATGACCACAATTAAATCCAAATTTTCTATTGCTCAGTGAGACGGCTGTTAAGTGAGCTTCGTCTTACGACTTTTCTTGCCACCGTTATGAAGTGAACCCCTGCATGTTGTTTTGTTGTTAAGCAGATCTGGCTTCCCCATTGACTTTGCTTGTCAGAAGGTCATCACATGGCCCTGGGACATTGCAACTCTCAGAAATGGGAATCCGTTGCCTAGCGTCTGAATTTTGATCATGTGGTAATAGGGATGCTGCAACAGTTATAAGTGCGAAAAATGGCCATAAGTCTATGCCAAATCATAAATTGGTTAAGTATGGTTATGTAAACTACAGTTTGCCGACTTCAGACAACAAATTAAACTACAAACCACACTACGAAGATCACAGTGGCCGAGTCCATGCACTATTGTCAAAAACAGTTCAATCACATGAAGTTGTAGTGTGGGCTGCAAAAATCCAAACGATTACAGGCAAAAAGAAAATATTATTGTTGATTTATTGTATTATTGTAAAACACAAGTAGTGCGTTCTATATTTGGGCTCAGTGGCATTTATACAGTATTAACCAGACAGTATTAACACTCTAAAGTTTAGTTAAACCTTTTTTTTAAAAAAGGAAGACATTTATATCAATATTAACTATGATTTCTAAAATACTGCTGAAAAGCATAATGTTCTTTCAGTTGCCATTCAAAACTAAATGCGGCATCTATAAACAACTGCACAAAATCTCAAACTCTTTGTCAGGCAATAAAGGTTTCTGTCTTAGCAAAAGCAATAGCACTTAGACTTATATATCACTCCATAGTGCTTTACAGCCTTCTCCAAGCAGTTTACAGAGTCAGCGTATTGCTTCTTACAATCTAGGTCAGGGGTGTCAAACTCAAGGCCCAGGAGCTGGAGCCGGAACTCAGGGTGCTTTATCTGGCCCATAGGGTCACCCTGGAAACAGCGAAGGACCGGCCCGCGGTGCCTCTGCCAGCCAAAAACGGAGCTCACAAGGGCCACACCTGCCGCCGCCACCCCGAGCTCAGTTTTCACAGGGTTGTAGGAGGCCATTGCAGCCAAAAATGGATCACAGGAGCCCATTTTCACTGGCAGAGCGCTCAGGCCGCTACAGGTGCCGCCCCCCGCCAACATGAGTGATGTCATGCTGACCACACCCCTCTCCCACCTACCCCGAAGTCTTATCACAACCCGATGTGACCCTCGGTGAAATTGAGTTTGGTCAATTGCGCTAGGTAACTGCACGAAGGTCCTCATTTACCAATCTTGGAAAGATGGAAGGCTGTGTTAACCTTGAGCTGGTGACAATCGAACTGCTGGCAGTAGGCAGAATTAGCCTACAATACTGCATTCTAACCACTGCACCACCACAGCTCCACTCTCTTTGTGATTTAATGGTCATGCAATTTCTGCAGATCCTGATCCGGTAGCGTTCCTTAAAAGCACAGAGCACAGAAAACCTTTTCCCCACCTGCCCACTGGTGCCGGTCCATTGTCTTGCTGACCACATGCTGCTTACTCTTCTACTGGAAGAAGCTCAAGGCTACAAAAGCAAAGCAATTGTCAGGGCCTTATTTGTCAAACAATAACATTGCAAGCTTCTTTTAATCCCTGTGGAAAGATTTCTATAGACCTTTGTGCCTTCTTGCAGATTAACGGCATATTTTTTTCCACTGTAAATCAATATATCAGAAACTGTAAACAGGCAGTTCTCAAGGGAGCAGGAAAATAAGATAAAGTGAATGAGAGCTTTCTTTAAAGATCCTTTCATGAATCACTTATATATAGCATGAGGAAACAGTTCGTTCAGGATATTCCAGGAGCCAAGTTGTAAGTTCCTGACGTCAGCAGTATTTAAGGTGCAAAAGTTTATCAGTTCTTGCTGCATAGAAGGGAGTAATTTAATTGTCTTAATCTTTTATTGGCTTTTATCTGTACATTCTTTTTTTTTTTGACAGTATTTTCCATATTTAATACTTTGGACAATATTATAAAATTTAACCTCAATATACAGTTCTTCTCTTTAATTATTCACTATTTCAACGTATTATTTTTGTATCAATCTCCATATTCTAAATATCTCTCCTTTGATTAGCATATATTTAACCACATTTGTAGTGTTTAACAGATTTATCAGGTCCTAGTAAGATCTGCGTACTTTCTAATGGCCTGGAAGCTTTGGAGGCAATAGCAGCCTCTCTTCTTTCACGCTGAATTAATATTTTGGTTCGAAACCTGAGAACCAAGCTTTGTCTTTGCATGTCATATAAGCCACATCAATTATACACTATGAAGCTACAATATGATTTAGTGGAGCTTAAAGGCATGTTATAGGCGCATACAGTTCTGTTTTGTTAAACTCCTTTAGGGTTTAGCGTGTTGTGCGAACCAAGCTATGAAGTTTGACTGTTAATGCAGCCAATTTTTTTTTTTATCCCTGGAGCTTTGCCACTTGATTAGAGGTTCTGAGATATCTTTTTAAAAAAATAACAAATTTTGAAAGCTGAAAAACACCTTTGATCTAATCTGATATCTTCCTTTGTACGGAGACCAGCAAGAGATGCTGGACACTGTACAAAACTGATTTTAAGGCTGCCAAAAGAAAACAGAGACAGAGCCATTTCACCCACAGTCCAGAAAAGAATGAAAAAAGTTCTGAGAACTTTTTAAAAATGTTATATAAATAAAAACTGTAACAAATGTCTTGCACTGAATCCCAATATCTATATCTATCAAAGCGAGAAAGTGTATTCATACAAAGAAGCCAAATAACGTAGTATTCCAGAACTTAAATCGAAGTAGGTTCATTTGGCGTTATGCAAATTGAACCTATTTGCATTTTTTTAATCTTAAAAAAAAACTTAGGGCAACAATAAAATCACAACAAAAGCGTAAGTCAATGCCTGAAACCATTACAATCTCTCATAACTCAGAATACAGCTTTGTTTTGTATACTGAGATAACACTCAAGTTTTGAGATGGAACATACTTTTGCATAACAGAGAATTGGGGGAAGGCGGGCGGGTGAGGGAGAGAAAAAAGAGAAGCCGCTTTCCCCTTATAGTGTAAGGTAATTTCCCAGAAGATGCTGTCACATATCAGCTAATGATCTTGGTCGAGACATTTAGAATTAAACATTCACCTTGAAATCAACTTAAATGCCATCACTCTGATTGGGAGTAAATTATTAATAACTCCAGCATAAAAATAAATGGCCATCACAAAATCTGCATGTGAATGTGCCTTGTAAGTTACCGATTGCAAGCAAGAGGCATGGTGGGGGTTACACACAGTTATCATGATCGACCTGTAAAAACCCACTGAAATGTGTACGGCACCTTAGGATTCGTCCAGGGGCTTCCCTGAGTGGCTGAGCAGTCTCTGAGGCCAGGGATCGCATGTCTCCCTGCAGAGCGAAGGGAAAGATGTTACCAGTGAATGCTCTCTCTGTGCTTCTGATTTAAGGGTGAGTGTGTGACCTTGCAATTTCTCACACGGGATGAGAATCCTCTTCTGCAAATGAGAATACCCTGTGAACTTCCAGTATGGAGAAGAGAGCCATTTGTGACCCATCCTGGGCGAATAAAACTTTTTGACCACTGAGGACAGCGCTGTCTAGGAATAACAGAGTTGGAAGGGACCTTGGAGGTCTTTTAGTCCAACTCCCTACTCTGGCAGGAAACCCTAGACAAATGGTTGTCCAATCCTTTCTTTAAAACTTCCAGTGTTGAAACATTCACAACTTCTGGAGGAGGCAAGTTGTTCCACTGATTAATTGTTCTAACTATCAGGAAACTTCTTAAGTTCTAGATAGCTTCTCTCCTAGAAGGCTCCCTGGTTTGACATATCCCTCTCTCTTTCGTTCATGATTGTCTTCCTGCTGTCACAATCTAGTAGTATGGTGACTATTCTTCCTTATTTGCATGCTTTCTGGGTGTTGGCCGTTGTAATATTGGCATAATACTGGGGAAATGTGGCCACCAGCCACCTGCTTTTCTCCTAAGCCTGTCTACCTTTTTCTGCTTTTCCCATTCTCATGTCCTCAGCCTCCTCTCTCTCTTGATGAGTTGCGGGTCCCAGTACCAGGATGAATCAGCTGACGACCTGCACCCAGACAGACTGTCTGGGTGGGCTCCTCTTGATGGCAAAGATGACAGACACAAAGGTTTCTTTTGGTGAGAGGAAAAAGAGCCCAGAGCAAACTTTGCCCCTCTCTTTTATTGTGCAGCAAGCAGGGGGGGTGGGTTTAGGTTACATGAGGTTAGACAGGAACAGGAAACACTGCCATATATGGTTAATCCTTATGCTATAGCTGACTCAGGATTTTGTACAGGAACAGGAAACATTGCCATATATGGTTAATCCTAAGTGACTCAGGTTTTACACGTAGCTGTTCCTATAGTGTCACCCTATATATGTATTGTATGTGTATTGGGTTGTCTGTGTACGTGACTTCCTACTGATGTGTCATATCGCAACATCTCCTCTGTTTTTATCTTGTTTTTAGGGCTATTTACTCACTATCCTCACTGTTATGTCCAGTCTAGGTCCTCCGACTCATCCTGTCATAGGTTCATGAGAATTCGTGGTTCCCCTTTGGCAGCATCTTTGGTGAACTCGTTATCAGAGTCATCGGAATCTGAGGAGAATTGCAAGAGGGCCTTTTTCTCTATTAGCGCATTAATTTGTTTTTGTTTTGAGTATAAATCCAAATCAATTTGGCCAAATTTTCTTTTAAGGATTTCTAAGAATTTACCTATCACACATGGTCCAATGGTACATGCCAACAAGAGAAGGATAAGTGAACCAGCTATAGCAGATAACAATGTTGTTAACCATGGGGAAAGGTTAAATAGTCCTTGATACCAAGTATGTTGTGAATCTGGTGTCTAGTTCTTTCATGGAATCTAGGACAACTCCTGAGCTATCAGCATAGAAACAACACTCTTCTTTAAGAGCAGCACATAGTCCCCCTTGTTTCAAAAACAAGAGGTCTAGGCCTCTGCGGTTTTGTAAGACCACCTCAGATAAAGAGGTAAGAGAAGTTTGCAAGGCAAGAATGGATTTTTCGACCCTTCTAAGATCTTCATCTATGGTGGCACTTAACTGGCGAAGATGCTGATCAGAAGTAACAAGGCCAGCTATACCTGTGGCCGTCCCAGAAGCCCCCAATCCCAGCAGTACAGTTAGCATCAAAGCAGTTACTACTTTTCTTTTTGCCCTAAGGTTATATTGTCTAGGTTCTAGTAAAGAAACAAAATCTTCTGAGTTATATACATCAATTTTGGGAAACAATTGTACCTGAATACAAAATGATTTTTTTGTCAATAATACATAATCATTTCAGCAAAGTCAAAATGTAATTTGGGGAAATAGGAAGAAATCATGGTGTAATTAGTTGTAGAGTTGAGTATTTGTCCATAAGCGTCCTTGATGACCCATGTGATGTTGTGTGGTTTGTGGGCGTTAAGGCTGGTGGATGTCCCATCAGTCCAGCAAAACGAACAGCCAAGCAGGAAGAAGAGGAGTGCTGTCATCTTTTTCGGATGATGGCTCCGCTGGTTGTGGGCGGTGATATGGGCGGACACACCTTGCAGGAACCCAAAGAGTTCTGTCAGGAAGCTGGACTGCTGCGTAGCCTCGACCCCAGGTGATCAATTCGGCAGGTCCTTTCCACGCAGGATCAGGTAACTGTCTATAATAGACTAGTGGTCTCGAAGTGGGAACAGGTGGTTTAGTAAAGTGTCGAGATGCAGCAGACAGGGGAGGGGTGCCAGTGAGATTGAGGAAGTTAAGCGTATACAGACAAACATTTAACACATTTTGTAATACTGGGAGGCTAGGGGGGCCTTTAAGGCCTTTTGACCCCATGTATCGTTGCAATGCCAATTTTAAGGTTTGATGAGCCCTTTCAACAATAGCTTGCCCCTGGCTATTGTAGGCAATCCCAAACTTGTGGATAATGGACCAGTGATAGCAGAACTCAGAGAATTGAGAGCTGATATAGGCTGGTCCATTATCTGTTTTTAGAATTTTTGGCGATCCCAGCACTACGAAGGTCCGAATACAATGATTAATAACATGCTTTGACGCCTCTCCCCTTTGAGGGGTGGCCATAATAAACCCTGAATAGGTGTCAACAGACACATGAAGGTATTTCCAAGGGGCAAAAGGTGAGAATTGAGTGACATCCATTTGCCATGTCTCACAAGCCTCTATGCCCCTGGGATTAATCCCTTGAGGAAAAGTTTTTGCTTGCAAACTGCAAGTGGGACATTGTTGGATGATTGCCTTTGCTTCTTCCAGAGAAATGCCAAATTGTTTAACCAGAGCCTTTTTGTTTTGATGAAAATAACTATGACTTTCCCCTGCTGATAGAGGGGAAGGTTGAGGCATCTTAATACTGATTGGAAGTATTTTACAAGCAGTATCAGCTACCTGGTTCCCTTCAGAAAGGAAACCTGGGAGATGTTGATGACTACGTATGTGGGCTACGAATAGGGAATGGGTCCTAGATTGAATGAGCATTTGCAGCTGAAGCAACAGTGTCATTAATGATGGTTGTATAGAAGGAGATAGATATGCCTCAAAAATATGTAAGACCAATTGGGAGACATATAGACTATCCGTTATGATGTTAATTGGTTGTTCAGGAAATGTTTTCAAAGCCAAGTTAAAGGCAGCCAATTCAGCTTGTTGTGCTGAAGATTGGGGCTTTGTCAATTGCTTGTGCCAGTTGCCTTGATCATACCAGACACAGGCACCATGAGTTTTAGAGCCATCAGTGAAGATTGTGATGGCTTGAGTTAGTGGAAAAGCAACTACTGGAGAGGAAAAGGTAATAGGTACCGTTTTTATTAGCTGCAAACGAGGGTCAGAAGGAAGATGGCAAGAGATGGGACCAATCCAATTTTCCAGAGCGTCCTGTAATACATCAGATGTCTGAAAAAGGGGGTCCCATTGAGACAGTTTGAAGGGAACATGTATTGCCTGGAGATCATGGCCGAGTAGGGCCTTAGCTCGGTGACGCCCCTTAGTACAGAGCAAGGCGAGCTGAAGGGCCCGGGAGGTAATAGTTGCCCTAGGAGTATGGGGAAGGTGAAGCCATTCAATGATGCACAGCTTCTTTGTTTTGGGGGCTGTTTGGAAGAGAATAGCTGTGAGGAGAGCAGGTGTGGGCAAGATAGCCAAAGATAGCAAACAGTTGGGGATGATGCGATCCACCCACACTTGCTTTAAGGTATTGTTGACTTGGGCTAGTGCCTCCAAGTGCTGTCTTGTAAGATGGACCACATCTGAAGGATGTTTCAAGCCCGTGAGGGCATGGAATAGAGGGGAAAGGGTTGCAGTAGTGACAGAAAGATAAGGCCGTGCCCAATTGAGCGTGCCAAGATATTGTTGAAGTTGTACAAGGGTTGGAGAGGAAGGGAGAGTCAGAGAAGGTAAGGCAGGAGTGGCAGCAGAAGACAGGAGTTTGTGACCAAGATATTGAAAGGGATAGTGAGATTGTATTTTTTCAGGGGCTATGTGGAGGCCTGCTGTGGTCAAGAGTTTAGTGAGGATGGGAAGGGTTTTTGCAACTGTGCCTTTAGGGCCTTCAGCTGCGACCAAGATGTCATCCATGTAATGGTATACAAGAAAGGAGGGATATAGGTTGCGATATGGTTGGAGAGCCATGTCAACATAGTGCTGACACATAGTGGGAGAGTTTAGCATCCCTTGAGGAAGGACTTTCCACTGATACCTTTTGGTGGGTCTGGAGTTATTCAGTTCTGGGACAGTGAAAGCAAATAGAAGCCTATCTTGGGGTTGAAGAGGGATGGAAAAGAAGCAATCCTTAAGGTCAATAACTAGAAGGTCAAAATGCTGTGGGATAAGGTTTGGATTGGGAAGTCCACATTGCAGGGCACCCATTGGTTGAATGATAAAGTTCACGGCCCTTAAATCTTGAAGTAGACGAAATTTCCCAGATTTCTTTTTTATAACAAAAACTGGGGTATTGTAGGGGCTGGTAGAAGGTTCAAGATGACCAGCACTTAATTGTTCAGAGACAAGAGCAGTCAGAGCAAGCAGCTTCTCTTGGGGGAGTGGCCACTGATCTACCCATACAGGAATGGATGATTTAAGGGTAAGAGGGAGAGAAACAGACATGATGAGAATCATGAGGGAGGGGGAAGAGGAAGTGGGGATGGAGGAGGGGAGAATAATAAGAGTGGCTACGATAGTGTTAGCAGGTAATGAGAAAGGTCTATCACCTACTGCTGTAAGAGAGAGGCAGTTAAGAGCGGATGAGTCATAAAGAAAGGGGGCGGCGATCACCCCTTCCATGATCAAAGAGGAGTTTGCAAGTTGGGGAGATGTTAAAAGCATTGAAGCCATCGTTTGCCATTCAGAAAAGAGAATATTATGGTTGTTAGAGATATTCTCCAGCATGGCACGCACATAGGGTGACTTTAGACCGTAGTTGGTGGTGGCAGATTTAAGATCTTTCATAAGATTCCATTCCATGGGGGCATACTGAGCAACTGGATTGCCTCCTGCTGCTGGGGCTTGAAGGATCATGGGGAAGCAAGAAAGATCTTCTGCATTAATCTTCCCATTAGCTAAAGCTTCCTGAAAGGTGTTACGAAGCAAGGGGGGAGGGGTATTAGAGGGGAAGGAGTCAGGTTTTGTAAAGGAAGATTTTGAGGCTGAAATGCTGTAGGGAGGGGGAGGG
>NW_020771352.1:4142-14206 GCF_900518735.1 Pseudonaja textilis | reverse complement strand
TCTGTCAGGAAATTTCTCTTTACTTGTCGGTTGGTTCTCTCCTTGAATAGTTTCCATCCATTGCTTCTTGGAACACTGCTATCATGTCTCCCCTAGTCCTTCTTTTCATGAAACTAGACATACCCAATTCCAGCCACCATTCTTTGTATGTTTTAGCCTCCCGTCCACTAATAATTTTTGTTGCTCTTCTCTGCACTCTTTCTAGAGTCTCAAGATCTTTTTTACATCTGGCAACCAAAACTGGATGCAATTTTCCAAGTGTAGTCTTGCCAAGGCCTTATGAAGTGGTACTAACACTTCATGTCATCTTCATTCTATCCCTCTTAATGAAGCCTATGATTCTGTTTGGGTTTGGGGGGGGGGGCAACTGTAGCATAGCGCTGACTCAGGTTTAAGAGATTGTCCACTAGGACTCCAATATCCCTGTTGCACTTACTACTGTTGAGCCAGGTATCACCTATTTTATGCCAGTGCATTTGGTTTTTCTTTCCTAAATGTAGGACCTTATATTTCTCACTGTTGATTTCATTTTGTTAGATGGGGCCCAATCTGTCGATCCTTCTATACCCCGAGCTTATCTTCTGGAGTGTTGGTATTCCTGTTAATTTGGTCTTGTCTGCAAATTTGATGAGTTCCCTTCTATCCTCTTGTCTAAATCTATGATGTTGATTAACAGATCTTTGTGAATCCTCCTGTTCTGTTCTTTTTTCCGTGTCCAGGAGGGTCTTGTGTCCTTCGAGGAGGTGGCTGTGCATTTCTCTGAGGAGGAATGGTCTCAGTTGGATCCTGACCAGAAAGCACTGCATTCGGAAGTCATGCTTGAAAACCATAGGAATGTGGTCTCTCTGGGTAAGAGTTTTCTAGTCCCCAATAAAGGAGAGAGATCATAGTTAGTTTTTTATTTAAAAAAACACTAATCAGATATTGTCTCCTGGGAGGGAGAAGGAAAGGATCTGGCCTTGTCGTGCTCCAAGGAAGGAAAGAGTCAATGTCTCTTTGCTTAGATGCTTTCTGTGCCATTTCTTCTCTGTATTTTTCCATTTCTATTTGAACATCTGTGGAGGCTGAAAAGAATTAAGGTGTGCTTTTATGTGTCCTCTGGAGGTCATGTGAGAGGAGTTTGTTGTCATTTGTTCTCTGGAACCTCTCCAAATTGTATGAGAACAGAACTTTCATCCTTAGTCCGTGAAAGATCACTCTCCCAATCCAATTCAAGAACAAAGGCCTCAGGCAGTGCGACTCAGAGCATCCTAGGGTACGGGTAAACTCCGAGTGACAACAGTTCACTTAGCAACCATTCCAAGTTACGACCAGCCCTCCCCCAAGTACTTGAGACCAAGCCCCAAAATTATGAGTATTTGGCCTAGAGTGCTTCTGGATGCTGGGGAGGGAAAAAAACAGGATGTGCAGAGGGTTTGTGAGGCGAAAAATGAGCCCATTTTTGTCCTGCAGAGTGCATCTGGACGCCGGGGAGGGTAAAAATGGGACGCACGGAGGCCAAAACTTTTTTTTCCTTGTGTTCCTTCTCTAAACCTAGGTGTGTCTTATGGTCCAGTGTGTCTTATAGTCTGAAAAATATGGTACATTGCAATTATGTGGTGAGCCATTGGTTCCCTTGCCTGCTTCAGTGCATTTGCAGAAAAAAGGTCTAAAGTAGTGAGACACGTGAGATCAGCAGTGGGAAATCTAGCACTATTGATCCCATACTACACTGCTTTAGGCCTCTGTTCTCTGCTAACCAAGGCCTGCACGAGATCCAGGACCATATGCTTTTCAAAGAGAGGGAAGGCATCTTCATTTTCAAAGACTTTTGCCCTGGATCTCATGCAGTCCTCAGTTCTTAAAAGAACACAGGCCTAAAGTACTGCAGTGTGAGATCATGTGCGATTAGTAGCCTGAGATCTTGTACTACTGGTCTCGCGTGATCTCTCAATAAAGTACTTTAGGCTTCAGTTCTCTGCGAACCGACACCTGTACCAGATCCGGACAAAGATCCCTTGCAAGTCGATGGGACTTTGGGGCAGTGAAATAGCCATTCTTGAGGCATCCCAACCTTTCCAGTCTCAGCACAAAGAGTGTTTACAAGCCAACGGGAGGCTTTAAGCAAGGGATTTATCTCCAAAATCTCATTGCTGGGATCGAGGAAAAGGCCGAGTGGGAGTCCCGCCCACCAGACACTGTGGAGCAGCTGCTCCAAGGTACACCAGGGAAGAAGGAGCTTGTTTCAAAATTGTTTCATTTTTCACAGGTCTCCGCAGAAATTAAGCCACCTCAATAAATCTTAAGTTTTCTCCTAATTCCTCTTTGGATGTTTCCCCTGATTATTCATTAACTCAGAACTGACTCGGAGTGAGATTCGCATATATATAGATAATTGTAAAGAAAGAGATGTATTCTAGATATTTGCAAAGCTTTCATGACTCATGAATATAGAAATCATATCTATATCACACCACTGTAGTAGGCATGCAAACAAATAACCTAAATTTTTGGAGAAATTCAGAAGGAAACTCAATGGACTTTCTAACATTGGTCTTTTTCTCTAACCTTGTTATCATTTTCTTTTTCTTTGAATTGAAGTTTTTTTATTTTTATTTAAAAAAACCAAATCCATCTTTCAGTTATAAAGTGTGTTGACTGGGTACATATGTCTTGTGCACATATTAATATTTTGTATACATTTCTTACTAAGTTTACATTCATATTAAAACCTATTCAACATTATATATCATAACATCATTTAATTTCTTACTTTATATTCCAACCATTTATAAAATAAATCCCATATCATATAGTATTCCATTTCTTCTTGTTTTGTAATTGCCCATGTTAATCTACTCATTTCTGCACATCCCAATATTTTCTTAATCCCCTCCTCCTCCTCCATTGGAACCTTTTCATTTTCCCAATTTTGAACAATTTTGCATGGAGAATGTGGAAAGAGTTTTGCTCAGAATGGTCACCTTCTCATAAAAGGATCCACACCGGGCACAAAACTGTATTGCAATACAATTCCACTTAGACTTATATACTACTCTGTGGTAATATATTCATCATTTTCTGTAAATCCTTCATACAGCTATTGCATAGATCTAGGGGTTTGCAAACACTCCTGGTGGGGGCAGTATTTGCCTTTGCAATGGGTGTTTCGTCCTGTTTTGATCTGCAAAGCTTAGAAGGAAACAGGAATATAGGTGAAAGTTCATGGTGCACAGCCGAGCCATTCCCATGGGACCTTTCATGCCTGGATATTCTCATGGGACTTTCCACAGTTGCATATTCTCATTCGGTTGAGGTCATTTGTTGATTCTGTAATTTGATTTCTTTCTTAAATAAATACTGCTACCTGAGTTCTCTCGGGGCTGGCATTTGCTCAGATGGTTCCCTGCGTCTCATTTCAAGTGCCAGACCACCACAAGTGGTGACCCCGACGTGATAGTTTGGAAGAGCTATACGTTCCGACGTGATAGCTTGGAAAGGCTATACGTTTCCCGCATCCTATACTCATCGTCGCGGACGTCGACTGGGCCCTCATCTTCTTCGCTGGACGGAGATAGATTCTTTTCGTGAGTATGGGGGGAGATCTCTCGAAGGCTCAGAAAGGGCACATCAGGGAACTGAGAGGGATCATAGGGAATAGTTTTGGTTTTGGAGTTCATAGTAGAAGACATGCCGTAGGAAAGAAAGAAATTGAGGACTTATTACAGTATGTTTGGAAACATATTCAGTCATATCCAGAGGGAGGTAGTATTAAAGTAGAGTCCTGGAAAAAGATAGGGAAATTTTTGCACGAAGAACCTCGTGCCCCTTCTTCAATTTTGTTAACCTGGAGGGTGGTTATGGATGCGTTAGCTACTCATGAACAACCGCTCCTAGCACCCCCCGAAGAAGGTTTGCCGCCTTACCATGCGGTACGTTTATTGCCGCCGACAGCACCTCCAGATAAATCCAGAGGACTGTCAGGCACTGAAAATACTTTGTCAGAAGATAAGAGTTTGCCTTTAAGAGTTCAAGTAGATGCAGTTACTGCAGCTATTCAAGAAGCAACAAATAGAGGGGAATTATCAGGAGATGATTTGGTGGAATTTGGAGTGGAGATTCAACTTAATCCAGTAGAAATTGGCGTGGACGTTGCTTTAAATCCACAGCGCGTCTGGAAGCCTTTACCTCTCAAGATTTTAAAGGAAGTTAAGCAAGCAGCAAAAGAGTATGGTGTTAGATCACCATATGCTCAGGCATTGTTAGAAGCAGTTGGTTATGGAAATAAAATGATTCCAGCTGACTGGAAAGCTCTATTGAATATGATTCTAACTCCAGCTCAATTTTTGGTGTTAGATCAGAAATGGAGACAGCTGGCAGTTCAGAGGGGAACAGCAAATGTTACCGCAGATCAGCTTTATGGAGCTGGTAATTTTACAACAGTAGAACAACAGAGAGATGGAATGCCTGAGGAGGGGTTCGTTCTTCTCCCACAGTTAATTTTCCAAGCCATACGGGCTCTCCCTGACGGCGAAGGTGGTGAGAAGACCTTTACTAACATCAAACAAGGGAACAATGAACCCTATGAAAATTTCATTAGCAGATTGAAAGTGGCTATTGAAAGGCAAATTGACAATCAATTCGCCCGGAATGAATTGCTTTTGAAGTTAGCGGTAGAACAGGCTAATGCAGATTGCAGAAAGATTTTGAATCCACTTATTGCGAGTGGAGAGCGAGAAATCGCCGATTTAATTAATGCATGTAGAAAGGTGGGGAGTCAGACTTTTAACATGGAGACTTTAGCTCTGGCTCTGCAGGCAGGAAATGCTAAAAAAGGAACTTGTTTCAATTGTGGGAAGCCTGGACATTTTAAAGCACAATGTCGGGCTCCTGGAGGGGG
Source organism: Pseudonaja textilis (assembly GCF_900518735.1). Next base: position 9,327 of record NW_020771352.1, on the reverse strand, counting down.
TCAAAGTCAGCAAAAAAAGAGATTATTGAGACAGGGTGTTCGTCCTAAATCAGTGTGCCCGAAATGTAAGAAAGGATATCATTGGGCAAATCAGTGCAGACTTCATTCTGAGGGAAAAAACTAGGAAGCAGGGATCAGGGCATTCTCCCTACTCTAAAGAGTGAAGTAATGTCCGAAGGGTTGGAGCCACCAGAGAGAGGTAGGGATCAAATATGGTCGCCAGCTACAAAAGGTTCAGCAGGAATTGATCTTCCATTAGCTGAGGATTTGGAATTAGGATATCCACATGTAGTTTGTTTAGGGTCAACGGATTTCTATGGACCGTTGCCTCCGGCTTCTGTGGGTCTTCTTCTTCCTAGATCATCGGCTCATAAGCGTAAATTGTTTGTGGTTCCTGGGGTTATTGATTCGGATTATGAGGGTCAGATTAAAATTCAAGTTCATTCACCTGTTCCTCAATCTTTGAAAAAAGGGGATTGTTTTGCACAGCTTTTAGTTTTGCCATATCTGTCTTTGGGGGAGTTGGATAGAATTCATCAGGGTGGATTTGGATCTACAGATATGTTTAGTGAGTCTAGTGTGTTTTCCATCATGCAAAATGTCAAGGCTGATCAGAAACCAAAATTAACTCTTTTGGTTGAAGGCAGACAGTTTATTGGATTGCTGGACACTGGAGCAGATGTTTCGGTGATTAGCGAAAGTGAGTGGCCTAGGGAGTGGCCGACGGATCCTACACCGTCTGTTCGAGGAGTCGGAGGACTTCAAGACGCACGGGTTAGTAGGAGGATTCTTTCTGCCAAAACAAAGCAGGGAAGTGCTATTGCACATTTCCAACCGATTGTTTTGCGCCTTCACGTTAACTTGTGGGGCAGAGATTTGATGCAACAGTTTGATACAACAGTTGTCATTCATGATGACTGAACACCCACCTGTGGAGTTATTAAAATTACAGTTACTCCAGCAGGAGCCAGTGTGGATAGATCAATGGCCTTTGACTAGTGAGAAATTAGTTCATTTACATGAATTGGTTCAACAACAATTGGAAAAGGGACATATAGTGCCTACCACTAGTCCTTATAATTCTCCAGTCTTTGTTATCAAGAAGAAATCTGGAAAAATGAGATTTCTTCATGATCTGAGGGGGATAAATTCAATTTTAAAGCCAATGGGCCCACTACAGTGTGGGACACCTAATCCTAATTTAATACCTGATGGATGGAACATAAGAGTGTTAGATTTGCAAGATGCTTTCTTCTCCATTCCTCTGCACCCTGAAGATGTAGATTTGTTTGCTTTCACTATTTTGAGTATAAATCAGGGGCAGCCCGCTAAGCGATATGCATGGACTGTCCTTCCACAGGGAATGTTAAATAGTCCTACCATGTGTCAAATGTTTGTAGATTGGGCTTTGCAACCTTTCCGGAGTAAATTCCCGGATTGGAAGGTTTATCATTACATGGATGATATTTTGATAGCTGCTAATATTTCTGATGCTGCAATGGATTCTGCTGTCATTTTGTTAACTGCTATGCTGAAGGAGAAAGGGCTGATAGTCAGCCCTGAGAAATTGCAAAAGGAATATCCTTTTGCCTATCTAGGTCATAAATTATTCTTGAGTCACATTACACCTCTGAAATTGGAATTTGTTCTTCCTGATCCTTTAACTTTGGTAGGTTTACAACAATTTTTGGGTCATATAAATTGGATCAGACCGTATTTGGGTTTAACTACTCTTCAATTAAGTCCTTTGTTTCAAGCTTTGGCTAGTGCTAAGCAAGCATCTGACATAATAACTCTGAATAAAGAACAGAAGGGGATTTTGTCATTGATTGAGCAAGCTTTGAGCCGTAGGTGGACAGATAGATGTTTGCCAGATTGTCCATTATCAGTGATTTTAATCTCAGAACGAAGGGCTACTGCATTGATAGTTCAGGTAAAAGAAAGAACAGCTTTAAGGATTCTGGAATGGATTCATTTGTCTCATACACCATCGAAATCCATAAATTGTATCACAGAACAGCTCGCTGATATTTTTAATCGTGCTCGTCAGCGTTGCAAGGCTATTGCTGGTATGGAACCAGTAACATGTTATGTTCCTTTTGCTGTAGCTACCTGGGAACAAATGATTTGCAATAGTGAGTTTTTGCAGGTTTTGGTAGATTCTTGGCCAGGGAAGTTTTCTTGTCATCCTCCAGCCGATCCTAGATTATCTTTGTATAAATCAGTTAGAATTAATTTAGCAAGTCTTTTTGTGACTCAGCCTATATCAGATGCTCCTACAGTCTTTACTGATGGAGGGAAAGTTTTTGGTGCTTGTGTTTGGAAAGTTAAATTTGGAATTTGGCATACAAAAGTGACATCAGAGCAGAAGTCTGCCCAGCAGGCAGAACTTGCTGCTGTAGTTTTGGCTTTTCAAAATTTTCAAAATCAGGATTTTAATCTAATAGTGGATTCTTTGTATGTATATAATTTGTTACCCTTTGTAGCAGGTTCTTATTTGTCTCCTGGAATATCACCCAATATTTTACGATTGCTTTTGTTGTTGCAAGGATGTTTGGAGCAGCGTGTGAATGTGTGTTTTGTTGCTCATATTCGTAGTCATAGTAATTTGCCTGGAATTTTATCACAAGGTAATGCCAAAGCTGACAGTGCTGTAACTTCAGTTCTCACTGTCCAGCCATGGGACAGCCATAGTTATTTTCATCAAAACGCTAAAGCGTTGGCATCCCAATTCAAGCTTACTACTGCAGAAGCTGCTGCCATAATTCAACAATGTCCAACTTGTTCAAAGCAGGGCACGGCTATCCCTATGGGAGTCAACCCCAGGGGGTTGAAACCTTCAATGATTTGGCAAATGGATGTTACTCAATATCCACCATTTGCACCTTGGAAGTATATACATGTGACTGTGGATACTTATTCAGGATTTCTAATGGCTACTCCTCAAAGAGGTGAAGCGGTTAAACATGTCATCAATCATTGCATTAAGACATTTTCAGTTGCTGGTACGCCTCAAACTTTAAAAACAGACAATGGTGCGGCTTATCGGAGCACAGTCTTTGATCAGTTTTGCAAACAGTGGTCCGTGGAACATAAATTTGGAATTCCATACAATTCCACAGGACAAGCTATTGTAGAGCGTTATAATGGCACGCTCAAGAACATGTTAGCTAAATTAAATAAAAAAGGAGGGAAGCTCCTGGGGCTTCCGGCAATTCAAGATCATTTAAATTTTTTAAATTTGTCTGGTAACCCCCCTGCGAGTGCGGCCAGCAGGCATTTTTCTTCTCCTTCTACAGATGCAGTGAGGCCTCGAGTGTTGGTGCGGTTCCTTCCGGATCCGGCATGGGTTCCCGCTGAGCTGATTACATGGGGACGTGGTTATGCAGCAGTAGAACATCTTGGTCAAATTCGTTGGGTTCCTGGTCGATGCGTTCGGCCTGATCATTCGCAAGCGCCTTCGCAGGTGCCAGTGAAGGAGGTTTCGGAGGAGCAGGATGGCGTTCCTGTGGTTCCTGATTCCGTACCTGTGGTTCCTGATTCTCTTGATGCCGGCAGTCCAGGCGCGGCGCTGTGAAGGCTGGGAAAAGATGACTGCTTATCTGAGATTGCCAACTTGTATGCAGCAGGTTCCTTTGGGGAATCGGACTAAATTAATCTGCAAACAGCGGCATCATTTGATTTTTCCAGCATATTGGTCCTGGCATAAGGATCAAGGCATTCTTTACTCGGGACCTGAGAAGGATATTATATCTTCAGCCTGTGCAACAACTCTGATTCTTTTTAATGTTTCTGTTTCAGACTATGGACAATATTGGTGTCAATTGGAGTTGCCTAAGTTACCTTATACAGACTCTCTTTCCCACCTTTGGGAATAGCTATGAACTATGAAGATATTCATATTTTAAATAATTTTACTGTTGCTATGTTTAATGATACTATTAGAAGCATTAAGATGTTGAATGAAGAAGTGTCTGAAATTCGCCAAGTTACTTTACAAAATCGTTATGCTTTAGACATAATGTTAGCTGCTAAAGGAGGAGTTTGTGCCTTAATTCATTCACATTGTTGTGTTTTTATACATAATTATGAGCCTAACATTACAAGAACTGTTCATGATATGGAAGACCGCATAGCTGAACACGAAGCAGGAAAAGATGGCTTCAATAAGTCACTTTGGGCTTTGCTATGGGATTGGCTTCCTGACGGCTCATGGTTACCTTTATTGCTTCAATTAGTTGTAATAATTGTTATTATACTTATTATGTTATGTTGCTGTATTCAATGTATTCCTAATCTATTTCAAATGTGTACCTCAGCTTTTCAGCGTACGAGACCAAGTCGTGAGGGAACTGTGTATTATGCCACTAAAACACCCCCTATCTTTGAATAAATAAAAAAGGAGGGAATGTGGTAATTCATCATATTCTGTAAAGTCCTTCGTACAGTTTTGCATAAGATCTGGGGATTTACAAACACTCCTCATGGGGGCAGTATTGCCTTTATGATGGGTGTTTGGTCCTGTTTTGATCTGCGAAGCTTAGACGGACCAGGTATATCGGTGAAAGGTCATAGTACCCAGCCGAGCCATTCCCATGGGACCTTTCGTGCCTGGATATTCTCACGGGACTTTCCACAGTATATTATCACCCTGTTGAGGTAATGTTGAGGTCATTGTTTTGATTTTGTACTTGCAATTTCTTTCAATAAAAGCTGGTACCTGGGTTCTCTCAGGGCTGGCATTTGCTCAGACGGTTCCCTGCGTCTCATTTCAAGTGCCAGACCACCACACCTTACACTCTTTCTCTCTCTCCCCCTTTCTCTCCCTCACTCTTTCTCTTTCTCCCTCACACTCTTTCTCACCCTCTTTCTCTCTTTCTATCCCATTCTCTTTCTCTCTGTCTTTCTCTCTCTCTCTCTCTCTTTCCCTCTCTCTCTCCCTCACACTCTTTCTCACTCCCTTTCTCTCTTACTCTCTCTTTCTCTCTTTCTCTCTTTCTCTCCCTCACTCTTTCTTCCTCTTCCTTACACTCTTTCTCTCTCTCCCCTTTCTCTCCCCCACTCTTTCTCTCTCTTTCTCCCTCACACTCTTTCTCACCCCCTTCCTCTCTTTCTCTCCCATTCTCTTTCTCTGTCTTCCTCTCTCTCTCTCTCTCTTTCTCTCTCTCCCTCACACTCTCTTTCT
>NW_020771351.1:0-14208 GCF_900518735.1 Pseudonaja textilis | reverse complement strand
AATAAGAGGACCCGTAGCCATTTTAAGAATTTATATCATATATATCTCTGCTGATAGCATTTGATCCATTCAGCAAGAGTTACATGAGTGGCAGAAAATAATGAGGTGGAACATCATCCAGAAGCACTTTTATATGTAAGATATTATAGTACCTGCATAATGCGTCTCGGTTAGCTTTTTCATTAAATCATGAGAAGTTTTTTCCCAGGGTAAATTTCTTAGAAGTTTCTTCAAGGACATAAATTGGCTGGGAGGAAAGCCTTCCAGAAATGAAACTACAACTGCACAAACTGGACTCCAAGCAAATGGGGACTTCCAGCAACACAAAATACCACTTTATACCCTGAATTGTTCTTTGCAGAAATATTAATATGGGTAAAAATCTATCATTATTACTTTTTGTCTTAATATTGTGTTTTATTCTCAGCATTTCTCCTGAATATATATATATATATTAGAAGAGTCAAAAAGGAATTACAACAATTGGTATACAATATCTTGTACTATATGATTATTTTGTTTGCATTTTCTCTTAATTCTATAAATGTCTCCCAAAGGTGCTTTTTTTCAAGAGGCAACAGGACCTTCTTGTATTTCACTTCTCATCCAAGAAGCTTCTTCAGCTCTGACTGGATGGTGGGTGTTAAGTCTGGGCGGTGGGTCCCAAGGAGAGACGAGACTCGAAATAGTGACAACAGCTCTTTATTAGGAAACCAGATACTGAGACAAGACTCCCAGCCGAGGCAGATCCTTTTATAGAGCTGGCTGTGGCTAGGCAGCCTATGACATGCATTTGAGCTTGCCGCGCTTGGTTTTACCCAATCGCGGCAGCCGAATAAGAACCAATCAGAATGCTTAGTTTTGTCCAATCATGGCCCGGCTTTTCCGGACCAATAGGAATGCAGGCCTACAAGCCTGCTAGTATGGAACACCCCTCCCCTCTTGGTTCCGTCCAAGGGGCGGGGTAATGTAATCATGCAAGTAGGCGGGTCTTCGTACCTGCCTACTAGACTTGCGCAGTTCACAGTGTCTCTGTTCACCATCGGGTTCGGATGGGCTCTGCGTCGCTCTCAAGCTGCAAGATGGAACTGCCTGGAAGGGTGAGCCGGTCCTCTGGCGGCGACTCCCGCCTGGTGATTCCAGTTCGGTTGAGTCGTTTGCTCTGCTGCTCCCTCCTGGGCTCTCTGGGCTGGTGGAGCTTGTCCGGCCGCTGCTTCCAGGCAAAATGCCCGTCTGCCACGACTCCCTTCTGGCTGATAAGTATTGTTGGTTTTTGTTTAATGTCTGTGGGGGGTGTTCTACTTGTACAGATGTTCGTTCATTTTCTGAATTTGAGGTCCCCCCCCTCTGATTTCTTGGTTAGAGTCTATGAGGGGGGAAGTGCCAGCCTGGATCTTAGCTGGTCAATATGATGTTTCCACGACCTCCCATCGGTGGTCTCAAGCCAGTAGGAGCGGGGGCCTGTGACTTGGGTGATTTTTGCAGGGATCCAAAGTGGGTCCCCTGTAAAGTTTTTGGCAAATACAGTGTCTCCTACCTTGAAGGCGCGGTCCTTGCTGCTGGAACCAAGGGGTTTTTCTGGAGTGTAAGCAGGGTACAGGCGGTCTAGAGGTGACCTGAGTCTTTGATAGCTCTGCTGGGCTCTTGTTGGTGGTAGCATTTGGTGTAATATGTTGTAGAAGAAGCATCCTGGTGATCTTCTCGTGGATGTTGCCATGTTCCATTTTGTGCAGAGTTTTTTTTGTAAATTGAACCATGCGTTCAACTCTACCATTCGCCACCGGGTAAGCTGGCGATGTCAATGCGTGTCGGATGCCACGGTCTGCCAAGTATTGTTCAAAAACTAAGGCGGTAAATTGTGGCCCATTGTCAGAAACGATAACATCTGGCAGACCATGCATTGCAAAAAGTCTATTTAATTTCTTGATGACAGCTTCTGTCATGGTTGTCTTCATTGTGCTCACCTCGAGCCAATTTGAATGGGCATCAACAGTGATTAAGAAGGTGTGCCCCTTGGTTGGCCCTGCGAAGTCAATATGGATGCGCGACCAAGGGCCTCTGGGTGTTTCCCATTCTAATGGTGGGGCCTTAGGGGGAGCCGAGTGAGTCTCTTGGCATCTGTTACAAGCGGCGACCCAGGTTTCAATTTGCTTGTCCATGCCTGGCCACCAAGCGTAGCTCCTGGCCAGGGCTTTCATGTGCACAATACCAGGGTGCCCGTCATGCAGCAAGTCTAAAACTTTTTTCTGTAGTGTCTCTGGTATTACTACCTGGTCTCCCCACAACACGCAGCCTTTTTGCGAAAAGAGTTCAGTTTGCCAGTTTTTAAACAGTTTAATATGTTCATTTGGCTCGGTTTCTGCTCATCCCCTCTCCACCCAGCTGAGAACTCGCACCAAGCATCTGTCCTTCCTAGTTTCGTGGGCGATGTCTTGTGCGGTTACTGGTGGAATGGGGATTGTTTCAATTTGCAAGACTGGTAATGTGGGTGCTGGGTCCTCTTGCAAGTCTGGCAAGGGGGAGCGGCTTAAGGCATCGGCGTGCGAGATTGTCTTGCCAAGGCGATGTATCAATTTGTATTTATAAGCAGCAAGAAATTCAGACCATCTTGTCATTCTAGGTGACAAGATGTGTGGAGTGGGTTTGTCACCCGCCAATATGCCAAGTAGGGGCTTATGGTCTGTAATAATGGAAAATGCCCTACCATAAATGTATTCGTGGAATCTCTTTACTGCTGAAACAATGGCGAGGGCTTCTTTGTCCAGCTGGCTTTAGTTCCTCTCGGGCTTGGTCAATGTTTTGGAAAAGAATGCAACGGGGGCTTTCGTTCCATTTGGTAAAACGTGGCTCAGGATGGCGCCAACCCCAAAAGGCGATGCGTCGCAAGTAACAGTCAGAGGTAGCGTTTCATTGTATTGCATGAGGACTGCGTCTGAAGTCAAAAGGTTTTTTATCTGGTGAAAAGCGTGCTCTTCTCGCCATCCCCATATCCAGGAAGCCTTTTTATCAAGGAGTCTATGCAGAGGTTCTGCAACAGTTGCTTTCTGGGGTAGAAAAATGTTATAGAAATTAATGAGTCCGAGGAAGGCTTGGAGGTCCGTTTTGTTCTTTGGTCTGGGGGGCGTTTTTAATGGCTTTCAATTTTTTATCTGTGGGGTGAATTCCTTGTTTGTCAAGGAGGTAGCCAAGAAATTCAACCCTTTCAGTGCATAATTGGCAATTTTCCTTTTTCACCTTGAGGCCAGCGTCTTTGAATTTCTGTAGGACCGCCCTCAGTCGTTTTTCCAATTGTTTTTTGGTAGGGGCTGCTACCAGGATGTCGTCGAAATAGGGCACGACTCCTTTAATTCCCTGCAACAATCTCTCCATTAGACTTTGAAAAATGCCTGGTGCGACGCTGACCCCAACCTGGAGCCGGTTACATTTGAACGCCCCTCTATGTGTCACTATTGTTTGGGCTTTGGTGGTTTCAGCATCGACTGGCAGTTGTTGATAAGCTTGGGCCAGGTCGAGCTTTGCAAAGAACTTGCCACCCCCTAGTGAGTGCAGGAGATGTTGGACTACTGGCACCGGGTAGGCGCTCTGCTGCAATGCGTGGTTGAGGGTGGCCTTGTAGTCACCACAAATTCTCAAGGAGCCATCGGGTTTGATGGGGGTGACAATTGGGGTCTCCCAACGGGCATGATCAATGGGTTCTAACATGCCTTGCGCTATTAGTTTGTCTAATTGTTCATTTATTTTAGGCTTGAGTGCAAAAGGCACTTGGCGCGGCTTGAGACAGATGGGAGCAATGTCAGGGCTGAGATTAAAGGAGATAGGGGACCCCTCGTACTTGCCTAGATGTTCACTGAAGACTTCTTGGAAGTCCTGGATGAGCGTTGTTTCCCAGTTTCCATTTTCTGTGTGGTTGATGCCTGCCATCTCGATCTCCAACAGTGCGAACCACTGCAACCCGAGTAGGCTGGGTCTGTCTTTATCGATGATTGTGAGTGGTAGGATGGTGGTGTGGTTTCTGAACGAGACTTGAAAATGTCCAGTGTCAACGACCGGAATGCGATTACCTTGATAGTCTCTTAATATTAGCTTCTGGTCGCTAAGCTCTTGGCGGCGGATGCTGGGAATTAGTCTTTTGATGGTCCTCCAGGAGACCATAGAGAGGGAGGAACCGGAGTCTACCTCCATGGTGCAAGGCTGATTTTCGATGTTGACCTCTACACGTATCTTTCATGCGTCTATTGATGAAGCGTGGCCAATGGTGACTGTTTGGTGCGTTTCTTCTCTTCTGGGTGCCGCGATGAACTTCCTGGGTTGGCTGTCCCAGTTCCATTGGCTGTCATTATGGCGGTCCGGGTTTATGGTGGGGTGCCATCTCTTCTTCTTGGCCTGTTTCCCCATCGTTGGGGGCTGGGATTTCGTTTGTTATGGCATACTTTGGCAATATGCCCTCGTTTTTTTGCAAAAAAGGCAAACAGCGTCCAGGAACTTGCATTCGGAACGCGGGTGATTTCCTCCACAGCCGGCACATTGGGAACTCGACTTACGACCCCGCCGGTCTCATCGCTCGTGTTCTGACTGAAGTCTGTGAATTCTTCCTCTTCACTGTCAGAGGAGGATTCAATGTCGCAGTGGTGGGTGGATGCTGTGTGTTTGTCTGCTGTGGTTGCCGTCTCCCTGGTGGGTTGGCGGTCGTTTCTGTTTGAACACCGCATTCGTGCCACTGACTTACGGGTGGCCTCGGCTGCGGTGGTTTCGGCTACGGCGTCGGCGAGGGTGATGTCTCCTTTAGCCATCAGTCTGCTCTGGAGAGTTGGGTCTTTCAGGCCAAGGACAACTCGATCACGCATGGCCTCGTCTAGATTGGTGAATCCGCACAAGCCTCCTAGGTCCCTCAGGTCGGCTACGAACTCTCCAATGCTCTCGCCCTCGTGCTGATCCCTCTGGTAAAAGTCATGCCGATGGATGAGAATCAGCACCACTGGGGCGTAGTGGTTCCGGAGGATGGGAACTAGGGATCCATGGTCTAGATGTCTGTTGGCTTCGCGAGCACCTTGGCCATTTTAAAAACGGTGGGTCCACAGTGTGTTAGAAAAACCGCTTGCTTCTTGCTGCCGGTGGCGTCCTTCAGGTTGTTTGATTCCAAGAACATTTGGAAAGGATCAATGTAGGACTCCCAGTCCTCGCTGGCCGGATTGAATGGCGCGGGTGGCACGGCGCTGCTGGCCATCTTGCAGGTCGTCTATGCACTCTCTGCCACGTGTTAGTCAGCTCTGTTGTCTCAGTATCCACCCTCATTGCCAGTGTTAAGTCTGGGCGGTGGGTCCCAAGGAGAGACGAGACTCGAAATAGTGACAACAGCTCTTTATTAGGAAACCAGATACTGAGACAAGACTCCCAGCCGAGGCAGATCCTTTTATAGAGCTGGCTGTGGCTAGGCAGCCTATGACATGCATTTGAGCTTGCCACGCTTGGTTTTACCCAATCACGGCAGCCGAATAAGAACCAATCAGAACACTTAGTTTTGTCCAATCACGGCCCAGCTTTTCCGGACCAATATGCAGGCCTACAAGCCTGCTAGTATGGAACAGTGGGGAATTGTAGGATTTATATTCCTTGCAGACAGCTGGTTATTGACATTCTTTTAGAGATTCATTGAGGCCACTTGGAGATTTATCTGTGTTCTCAGGGTCAAATAGGTGTTTAACTGCTACAAGGACTGTGTTGTAAACTGGAGATAGTTGATCTCATATTCCAATAGTAATTCTGTCTCTCCCTTTGTCTTTCCCTCCCAATCTTTTGATTTAGCTATTGTCTTACTTCAAATATAACAAAATGGGCTATATTTGAAATAAGTGGAAGTGTTTCTTACTTTTCTTTTAAATGTGTTGCATTTCCTAAAGTACTAAGATTGAAAAAACATCCAAGATACTGCCTACATTTAACAAAATCAATTGCACCTTATTGGAGCTTTCTTTCTGAGAGTACAATAAATACAAACAACATTCACTTTTGTGTATCAAAATTAAAGCTAACTTCAAGGAGACTCAATAGAATTTTATCACACATGATTAATTTGTCCTTAGGATAGAATGTATCATCTTGTGAGAAGTATGACTGACTAAATCATTAATAGGAATAACAATCCTGATACACACTGTGGAAATAACTTTATATACACCTGATATTCAGAGAGCAGCATTTGAGACAACAAATGGTCAAAATTGGGAGTGTCCTATCAAATTCTGTACCTGCAATAGTGGTGTCCCCCAAGGCAGTGTTCTAGGACCAACTCTCTTCATACTCTACATAAATGACCTCTGTGATCATATTAAGAGCAACTGCGTTCTTTTCGCTGATGATGTAAAGCTGTTCAGTTCCACATACTGCTACCCTTCAAAAAGATCTTGACTATGTATCAGAATGGTCAAGCTAATGGCAACTTCAAATCTCAACAAATAAATGCAAAAAAAAATCAGAAAATAAAATACAAGCTGAATAGTCAAGATCTTGTTGATGATCCAAGCTCTGTAAAGGACCTTGGAATACTCACCTCTAATGATCTAAGTGCTAGAGCCCACTGCAACTACATAGACAAAAAGGCATTAAGAGTTGTTAACCTAATCCTACATAGCTTTTTCTCTGGTAATATCACACTACTAACTATAGCATACAAAACATTTGCTAGACCAATAGTCGAATACAGCTCATCAGTCTGGAACTCACATTACGTATCTGATATTAGCACAATTGAGAAAGTCCAGAAATATTTCACAGGAAGAGTTCTCCACTCCTCTACTCATTGTAGAATACTTTATGCCACCAGACTTGAAATTCTAGACCTAGAAAACCTTGAATTACGCTGTCTTCGGTCTGATTTAAGCATGGTATATAAAATCATACATTGCAATGTCCTACCTGTCAATGAATACTTCAGCTTCAACCATAACAACACAAGAACACACAATAGATACAAACTCAAGGTAAATTGCACCAAACTTGATTGCAGGAAATACGACTGAGGTGTCACATTCAAAGCAGTAAAAGGGGGGAAACCTATGCTTGTTTCTTTATTTTTAGTGTTAAAATTTGTATTAATCTAGAATTTATAGGAAGAATGTGTGATGGAAAGAAAATATAACATATTAAAGAACTATTTAAATTAATAAGCTAATACAGACTATTAAAGGAAGGAGAGACATTGGGAACTTTTTTTTAAATTAGATAAATATATATTGTTATTTTTTGTTTTTAAAATAAATATCAAAGGATTATATTTGAAATAATTGAAATGAAATGAAAGGATGTTTGGATTGAGATTAATCAAAGAGACTAGGATTAAATTGTTTGTTTCTCTCTTTTCTGAAAGTTTGGAATGGAAAAGTTAATAGTAGAATTAAGTATGCATATATGAATGTATAGCTATTTTCATATTTGTTTGTAAAAGTGATGGGCCGGAAATATCTTGTCCACTAAAAAGAGCTTTTTGTTTTTATGTGAAAAACTGAATAAAGTTTGTTTAAAAAAAACACATTTGCTAGATCAATACTCTAATACAGCTCATCAGTCTGGAACCCACATTATGTATCTGATATTAGTACAGTTGAGAAAATCCAGAAATATTTCACAAGAAGAGTTTTCCACTCCTCTACTCATTGTAGAATACTTTATGCCACCAGACTTGAAATTCTAGACCTAGAAAACCTTGATTTATGCCATCTTCGGTCTGATCTAAGTATGGTATATAAAATCATACATTGCAATGTCCTACCTGTCAATGAATACTTCAGCTTCAACCATAACAACACAAGAGCACACAATAGATACAAACTCAAGGTTAACTGCACCAAACTTGATTGCAGGAAATATGACTTCAGCAACAGAGTGGTCAATGTCTGGAATACTTTACCCAACTCTGTAGTTTCTTCCTCAAACCCCAAAAACTTTAACCTTCGACTGACTACTATTGACCTCACCGCTTTCCTAAGAGGTCTCTAGGGGGCGTGCATAAGTGCACCAATGTGCCCTGTCCTATTGTTTCTTTTATTTTTCTTATATGTACCCATTTCATGTATTCATAACTATGTATACACTTATACTTATTATCTTGTAAACAATTGACAAATCAAATCAAATAAATAAATAAATAAATAAATAAATAAATAAATAAAACTTCTGTCATTATCACCGCTAATTCTGAATAGAATCTTACCTTGATTTTTAGATTTGGTTCAAGACTGATGTAAATAAAAGAATCAATTAACTTGAAGCGTAAATGAACTTTATCTGTAAAAAAAGGCATTGTTCTATTTTTGCATTTATTTTATATTAAAGGACACACAATCCCTAAGGTGAGATGCCCAGGAGAATATGAAAAGTTCCAGAAAAACACAGCTTCTTTCCTCATATTTTCACCACCCTTAAAGTGCAACAAACATGCCAAAAATGCTTCTCAAGAAAGCATCAAAATAATGCCTAAATAGCTGAGATTGAAAAATAAAATAAATGTGCTAAGCTTGTTGTAAACTTCACATGCATATTATCCTAAACATCTGAAATCAAAAATATAATTTAAAAACATGATGACATCATTGCTACATCAGGTGCAAAGCTTAGTTGCTGAAAAATGTAGAGAAAAATACTATATTTCCCAAATCACGAGAAGATAGATGCTTCCCCTATACATTTGGACATACTATCCTTAAACTGGGATCCAGATTCATTCCCTTAAATTATTGTAGTGCAAAGTGCAGCTTTCCAGTGTCACATTTCTGAAATCTCAGAAACAAGGTCAGTTATCCTTCCTCCTATACATAATCCCATCAGACTTAAAGAGACATTGCTGCATTAAAATAAAGCACTCAAAATCCTGTAGGAAAGAGAAGAAAGAGAGTATTTTGTGTTTCTTGCTATCATTTTTCACCCAGATTCAGGGTCTGGTTTTGGGGGGTGGGTTATTGGAGGGGTTTAATCAACAAAATGATGATCCATTGACTGTTTTAGAAATTGACTGACCAGTTTGTCACCAGACCAAGTAAAGACACTGAGGATTCACACAGGAGATCCACTGAGAAAATTGTAACAGTGTAGCTAAGCAAAAAACCACAGACCCACAATCAGTCTCATAAATTAGAATTTAATGAAAAATTCTTTATTATATTTCTTACAGATACTTTTAGATAAATTGTAACATAATGTTATCCTAAAATAACCAAAATTTTCATTTATTGGAGATCAAACCAGCTTTTTTAAAAAAAAATCATAATAAATTACACTAGTGCATCTTATTTTATTTTATTTTATACCATTTAGCAATTGCTCTTCTGTGGGCCTCTTTCACTTCCCTGTTCCGTAGGCTATATATCAGGGGATTAAACAAAGGGGTCAGGATTGTATAAAACAGGGACAACACTTTGTTAATGCTTTGCAGGCCATCTGATTTAGGCAAAACATAGACAATCATTAAGGTGCTATAGAAAATGGACACCACCATGAGATGTGAGGAGCAGGTTGAGAAACTCTTTTTCCTGCCACTGACAGATGACATTCTCATTATATTAAAAATAATGTAACTATATGACAACAAGGTTAAGAAAAAAGGAGGCAAGATGCATACAACAGATATCAAAATTGTGACAAGTTCAATCAAGCGGGTATCACTACATGCTAGCTTTATTATTGGATTCAATTCACAAAAGAAATGATTGATTTCACTGGGGCCACAGAATTTTAACTGACACATAAAATATAAAACTACGCCCATAACAAGTAAACCATTTATCCACGATCCAGCTATAAGCTGTAGGCAAACTTGATTGTTCATTAATATTGTGTAATGCAGTGGTTTACAGATTGCTACATACCTATCATAGGACATTGCTGCTAGGAGACAACATTCTGAAGATACAAAAAGACCAAAAAGATAATGTTGCATTATGCAGCCAGTGACAGAAATTGTTCTCCGCCCACCATACAAGACATTAGTCAGCATCATTGGAAGGATATCAGAACTGTAGCAGGCTTCCAGGCAAGAAAGATTACTCAGGAAGAAATACATGGGTGTTTGAAGATGAGGATCAGTAACAACCAGCAAAATGATGAGGATATTCCCAGCCATGGTAGCAATGTAGATAACTAAGAAAAAGCAGAAAAGTGGAACCTGCAGATTGCCAAGTCCTACAAATCCTACCAAATGGAATTCCATGATATCTGTTAAGTTTTTTTGTTCTCTTTTCTCCATATTTACCTAGCTCATACCTGTAAAGAGCATACAACATTCATTTTACATTTTCAAAGTGTTACCCATTCCCTACCATTTTATCTTATAAACAAAGGACACATTTGTAAAGCAGATGCCAAACAATAGATTCAGGATTGAGATGATTGTAAGTAATTTTTCCATGAAAAATTCCATAGCTATCAACTCCATAGCTATAAACCACAACTACTGTCCTATTTTTGAAGGCTTGAGCAGTAATTACTTGAAGACCAGATGATATTGTAAATAAGTAAGGAAAAGAATCTCTATTGTTTTAGGCATTTCTAAATAGTTCTTTGTGGAAGTTCCTAGATGCAAGCCTACATAATAGGTGATGGTATCTAAAATAATAACCATGGACATAGAGTATTTCACAGTTATTCTCCTTTGCAGATGCTTGAAATTTCAGCTAGAATAAGAAGTCACTAATTAGATCTCTTCATTTTATTCCTATTTTTACATAGATTTAAGAAGTATGGATGTATGTATGTGAAGATTGATAGATGTGTGAGAGAGAGAGGGAAGGAGGGAGAGGGAGAAGGGGAGAGAGTCAGACAGAAACAGAGACAGAGAGAGATGATGGATGCACAGATCTACTGCCATGACAGGGCATAATCAAAGATGGAACATCAAGCACCCAATATGTTTATATGGGAGAAGTCTGTCTGAATTTAGTGCAATTTAATTATAAAGTATTAATTAACCTTCATTCTGAAGGATGATTTATATAAAATATAAAGAAATTATGAAATATTAATTAACCTTCATTCTTCACACTTCATTCTGAGTGTGGACTAAGATCTTTTCTTCTGCATTAACTACAGCTATGATAGAATTAACTATTTCAATTCATGTATTGTGAAGTGATAAGTTAATTCCTGAATGTTTCTTCATTGTTTATATCAACTTTCCAAAAGCCAATTGCATATAAACTAAACAGTTTCTTCATCTGGGGTTCCTCTCTTTTGCTCCTTTTGCCTCAAAAATGAACCATTGAAAGACTTCTTAAAATCCAAAAAATTGGCATTTAATTGTGTTTCTGTATTGTGCCAGGCCAAAATGGCTTTTAGCATTCCAAGATAAGGCATAGTTCAAAACACCCACTGCTGCCACATTTTGTTTGTGTCATTGTAGTTTGATTGAAATGGGGAAAGAGAGTACTGTGAAAGTTTATTCTGTGAAAGTTTGTCACAGTTTTACTTCCTATTCTAAATAGGATAACTTACCTTTGAAGGCAGCTTTTCTTGTAGTGAGCAGATTTGTGGCTTCTATCACTATCAGTGCCAAAGTAAAAATAGTATTAAAAAGTATTTTGAACACCAGTAATCAACATCACTAAATCTGGCTGAGTAATTAATCTAAATCCTGGCTGCTCATTGTTTGTGCCAAACTGCATCAATGCATCATCCTTATTTGGTATTTATTTATAAAGCAGCATATAATCTCTAGTATACATAGCACATTTTCCTGAGGGAAAATAATACCTCTCTAAATGCCAGAACCCAGGAGAATTGTAGAATCCACAGAAAATCATGCTTTATTGAATGTATTGCACCAACTTAATAAAAGCTATTGTCACCATCTGAAGATAAACAAATATCTTTGAGAATCCTTTCATTTCTTCTGAATTAACTAATGTTATGAAATTAGATTCAGAAGAATCAATTTCCAGTTCTGCTTATTTTCCTAAGACTTTATCATATTGCCCCCCTAGTCCTTTGCTGAAATTTCTGGTCACTTTGCTGAATATATGAGCACAGGAAAATGTGCATTTGCACTCTGCTTCTCTCTAGTTATGCTCAATTTCCATGTGTGTTCCATGCTCACTTATCCTAATCACAACCTGCCAAATAAAATCCAATGACAGATTATCTCACATAATAACTATTCTATTTATCTTTTCACTTTTTCCTTATTCATATAGGAATGTAATCAAAGCATGAAACTTCATTCATTTCTGCTTAGTTAGAATATGGAATGTATATCATTTGTATTATCTAACTTCCTTTATTTTTATTAAATTAACTGACTTAAATGTTAAGAATTGAATTGTGTCTCATATATATTATGTAGGCCTTGTGGTTTTCTTTTTCTTTCCCTGTCTGAAGAAAATCTACCAAAGAAAACATCTAGGCTTTCTTCTGGAAATATACAGTAATCAGTAGTTATTCAATGGAGCAAAACTATATGTAGATGTCCACATTCCTTTTCACATTTTATATAGCAAGTCATAAATCTGTAAGCAGTAAGCTCCATTACATAGACACTGCTTCTAAAAAGCATTAAATCTTTCCCTTGGAAGGGATGGGGAGAGAGGGAAATGAATAGGTACTTTGTTATGGGTTTTCTGAAGGGATCTTCAGAACTAATAAAGTACATAGTATATCTGGTTTTAACGTATTTTCTTTTTTCTTCCGTCTCTTTGTTTTTTTCTCTCTTTTATACTTCTTTTTCTCCTTTTTCGGTCACAAGACCGAGCGTTTGTTTGTTTTTTTTTCCTCTCTCTTTCTCTTCTTTCTTTCTTCTTTTTCTCTCTCTGTTTCTTATGTAATGTTGTTATGTTATTTTTTTAATTGTAAATTCAATAAAATTTATATATATAGAAAAAGGAGAAATGTGGCTTCAAAATTATCTCCAATTTAAAATTTGGTGTAGAATTTTCTAGCAGCATCTCACTGGTTGGGTAATGGCTTCAGAAATATTTAATTACTAGATTCTTCCAAATCTCAGATAATTCCTGCTAGCTTCTCACAGGATCGAATAGAGCCAGGAAAGTTATTTTGTTGTTCCTTTTTAATATTCCTTTTTAATATTTTATTATTGCAATTTTAATATTGTAATTTAATAATGCATCACACATAGGAAAAAACAGCAGATATTCTAATGTATTTCCTTCACTGGAGAAAAATGTAAACATAAAAGGATATTCAGAGATGTGTCAGCTTGAAAATATCATTTATTTATTTATTTGTTTGTTTGTTTTACTAAACCATATAAAGCAAACATCAGGAAAATGTTTTATAACAATTATGTCTTGTATTATAAAATGCTTTATTGTACTTTATCCATAAAATGATGTATAAAATTTGCCAAATTTCAGAAACATGTGTATAAGGATTTCTGGATTTGGGGCACATTCTGTGTGTAAGCTCATTTGATTTAAAAAGTTTAAAGCCTTGGTTTAAAAAGTTTTGGCCTGTAATGCACAATTTCTAATTTATTTATTCCAATTTATTTTCATGCAGTGGCCGACTTTTTCCTTTTAGGCAGTGGAAATAATTTCAATATAGTGGCAAATATGGATATGTAGGTTATGAGAGAGAGATGAGCAGAAATGGATATCACTACCATCATCTGTACATGCGTAAAATAAATACATAATGACCAGAGAATGTGAGAGACCTTTTTATTTTAATTTAATTTTATTTTATTATTTATTTTACTTTTACAAACAATAGAATTCTAGAAAATTTCTAGGCAAGATAAAATGCCCAAAGAATGCTAAGAGTAACATATAAATAGGATATGAAGTTTCTTCAATTGTAACTAGTAAAATAATAAGAGGACCCGTAGCCATTTTAAGAATTTATATCATATATATCTCTGCTGATAGCATTTGATCCATTCAGCAAGAGTTACATGAGTGGCAGAAAATAATGAGGTGGAACATCATCCAGAAGCACTTTTATATGTAAGATATTATAGTACCTGCATAATGCGTCTCGGTTAGCTTTTTCATTAAATCATGAGAAGTTTTTTCCCAGGGTAAATTTCTTAGAAGTTTCTTCAAGGACATAAATTGGCTGGGAGGAAAGCCTTCCAGAAATGAAACTACAACTGCACAAACTGGACTCCAAGCAAATGGGGACTTCCAGCAACACAAAATACCACTTTATACCCTGAATTGTTCTTTGCAGAAATATTAATATGGGTAAAAATCTATCATTATTACTTTT
>NW_020771350.1:0-14208 GCF_900518735.1 Pseudonaja textilis | reverse complement strand
AAAAGTAATAATGATAGATTTTTACCCATATTAATATTTCTGCAAAGAACAATTCAGGGTATAAAGTGGTATTTTGTGTTGCTGGAAGTCCCCATTTGCTTGGAGTCCAGTTTGTGCAGTTGTAGTTTCATTTCTGGAAGGCTTTCCTCCCAGCCAATTTATGTCCTTGAAGAAACTTCTAAGAAATTTACCCTGGGAAAAAACTTCTCATGATTTAATGAAAAAGCTAACCGAGACGCATTATGCAGGTACTATAATATCTTACATATAAAAGTGCTTCTGGATGATGTTCCACCTCATTATTTTCTGCCACTCATGTAACTCTTGCTGAATGGATCAAATGCTATCAGCAGAGATATATATGATATAAATTCTTAAAATGGCTACGGGTCCTCTTATTATTTTACTAGTTACAATTGAAGAAACTTCATATCCTATTTATATGTTACTCTTAGCATTCTTTGGGCATTTTATCTTGCCTAGAAATTTTCTAGAATTCTATTGTTTGTAAAAGTAAAATAAATAATAAAATAAAATTAAATTAAAATAAAAAGGTCTCTCACATTCTCTGGTCATTATGTATTTATTTTACGCATGTACAGATGATGGTAGTGATATCCATTTCTGCTCATCTCTCTCTCATAACCTACATATCCATATTTGCCACTATATTGAAATTATTTCCACTGCCTAAAAGGAAAAAGTCGGCCACTGCATGAAAATAAATTGGAATAAATAAATTAGAAATTGTGCATTACAGGCCAAAACTTTTTAAACCAAGGCTTTAAACTTTTTAAATCAAATGAGCTTACACACAGAATGTGCCCCAAATCCAGAAATCCTTATACACATGTTTCTGAAATTTGGCAAATTTTATACATCATTTTATGGATAAAGTACAATAAAGCATTTTATAATACAAGACATAATTGTTATAAAACATTTTCCTGATGTTTGCTTTATATGGTTTAGTAAAACAAACAAACAAATAAATAAATAAATGATATTTTCAAGCTGACACATCTCTGAATATCCTTTTATGTTTACATTTTTCTCCAGTGAAGGAAATACATTAGAATATCTGCTGTTTTTTCCTATGTGTGATGCATTATTAAATTACAATATTAAAATTGCAATAATAAAATATTAAAAAGGAATATTAAAAAGGAACAACAAAATAACTTTCCTGGCTCTATTCGATCCTGTGAGAAGCTAGCAGGAATTATCTGAGATTTGGAAGAATCTAGTAATTAAATATTTCTGAAGCCATTACCCAACCAGTGAGATGCTGCTAGAAAATTCTACACCAAATTTTAAATTGGAGATAATTTTGAAGCCACATTTCTCCTTTTTCTATATATATAAATTTTATTGAATTTACAATTAAAAAAATAACATAACAACATTACATAAGAAACAGAGAGAGAAAAAGAAGAAAGAAAGAAGAGAAAGAGAGAGGAAAAAAAAACAAACAAACGCTCGGTCTTGTGACCGAAAAAGGAGAAAAAGAAGTATAAAAGAGAGAAAAAAACAAAGAGACGGAAGAAAAAAGAAAATACGTTAAAACCAGATATACTATGTACTTTATTAGTTCTGAAGATCCCTTCAGAAAACCCATAACAAAGTACCTATTCATTTCCCTCTCTCCCCATCCCTTCCAAGGGAAAGATTTAATGCTTTTTAGAAGCAGTGTCTATGTAATGGAGCTTACTGCTTACAGATTTATGACTTGCTATATAAAATGTGAAAAGGAATGTGGACATCTACATATAGTTTTGCTCCATTGAATAACTACTGATTACTGTATATTTCCAGAAGAAAGCCTAGATGTTTTCTTTGGTAGATTTTCTTCAGACAGGGAAAGAAAAAGAAAACCACAAGGCCTACATAATATATATGAGACACAATTCAATTCTTAACATTTAAGTCAGTTAATTTAATAAAAATAAAGGAAGTTAGATAATACAAATGATATACATTCCATATTCTAACTAAGCAGAAATGAATGAAGTTTCATGCTTTGATTACATTCCTATATGAATAAGGAAAAAGTGAAAAGATAAATAGAATAGTTATTATGTGAGATAATCTGTCATTGGATTTTATTTGGCAGGTTGTGATTAGGATAAGTGAGCATGGAACACACATGGAAATTGAGCATAACTAGAGAGAAGCAGAGTGCAAATGCACATTTTCCTGTGCTCATATATTCAGCAAAGTGACCAGAAATTTCAGCAAAGGACTAGGGGGGCAATATGATAAAGTCTTAGGAAAATAAGCAGAACTGGAAATTGATTCTTCTGAATCTAATTTCATAACATTAGTTAATTCAGAAGAAATGAAAGGATTCTCAAAGATATTTGTTTATCTTCAGATGGTGACAATAGCTTTTATTAAGTTGGTGCAATACATTCAATAAAGCATGATTTTCTGTGGATTCTACAATTCTCCTGGGTTCTGGCATTTAGAGAGGTATTATTTTCCCTCAGGAAAATGTGCTATGTATACTAGAGATTATATGCTGCTTTATAAATAAATACCAAATAAGGATGATGCATTGATGCAGTTTGGCACAAACAATGAGCAGCCAGGATTTAGATTAATTACTCAGCCAGATTTAGTGATGTTGATTACTGGTGTTCAAAATACTTTTTAATACTATTTTTACTTTGGCACTGATAGTGATAGAAGCCACAAATCTGCTCACTACAAGAAAAGCTGCCTTCAAAGGTAAGTTATCCTATTTAGAATAGGAAGTAAAACTGTGACAAACTTTCACAGAATAAACTTTCACAGTACTCTCTTTCCCCATTTCAATCAAACTACAATGACACAAACAAAATGTGGCAGCAGTGGGTGTTTTGAACTATGCCTTATCTTGGAATGCTAAAAGCCATTTTGGCCTGGCACAATACAGAAACACAATTAAATGCCAATTTTTTGGATTTTAAGAAGTCTTTCAATGGTTCATTTTTGAGGCAAAAGGAGCAAAAGAGAGGAACCCCAGATGAAGAAACTGTTTAGTTTATATGCAATTGGCTTTTGGAAAGTTGATATAAACAATGAAGAAACATTCAGGAATTAACTTATCACTTCACAATACATGAATTGAAATAGTTAATTCTATCATAGCTGTAGTTAATGCAGAAGAAAAGATCTTAGTCCACACTCAGAATGAAGTGTGAAGAATGAAGGTTAATTAATATTTCATAATTTCTTTATATTTTATATAAATCATCCTTCAGAATGAAGGTTAATTAATACTTTATAATTAAATTGCACTAAATTCAGACAGACTTCTCCCATATAAACATATTGGGTGCTTGATGTTCCATCTTTGATTATGCCCTGTCATGGCAGTAGATCTGTGCATCCATCATCTCTCTCTGTCTCTGTTTCTGTCTGACTCTCTCCCCTTCTCCCTCTCCCTCCTTCCCTCTCTCTCTCACACATCTATCAATCTTCACATACATACATCCATACTTCTTAAATCTATGTAAAAATAGGAATAAAATGAAGAGATCTAATTAGTGACTTCTTATTCTAGCTGAAATTTCAAGCATCTGCAAAGGAGAATAACTGTGAAATACTCTATGTCCATGGTTATTATTTTAGATACCATCACCTATTATGTAGGCTTGCATCTAGGAACTTCCACAAAGAACTATTTAGAAATGCCTAAAACAATAGAGATTCTTTTCCTTACTTATTTACAATATCATCTGGTCTTCAAGTAATTACTGCTCAAGCCTTCAAAAATAGGACAGTAGTTGTGGTTTATAGCTATGGAGTTGATAGCTATGGAATTTTTCATGGAAAAATTACTTACAATCATCTCAATCCTGAATCTATTGTTTGGCATCTGCTTTACAAATGTGTCCTTTGTTTATAAGATAAAATGGTAGGGAATGGGTAACACTTTGAAAATGTAAAATGAATGTTGTATGCTCTTTACAGGTATGAGCTAGGTAAATATGGAGAAAAGAGAACAAAAAAACTTAACAGATATCATGGAATTCCATTTGGTAGGATTTGTAGGACTTGGCAATCTGCAGGTTCCACTTTTCTGCTTTTTCTTAGTTATCTACATTGCTACCATGGCTGGGAATATCCTCATCATTTT
The DNA here is from genome assembly GCF_900518735.1 of Pseudonaja textilis. The sequence goes on along the minus strand of NW_020771350.1, from coordinate 10,085 downwards.
GCTGGTTGTTACTGATCCTCATCTTCAAACACCCATGTATTTCTTCCTGAGTAATCTTTCTTGCCTGGAAGCCTGCTACAGTTCTGATATCCTTCCAATGATGCTGACTAATGTCTTGTATGGTGGGCGGAGAACAATTTCTGTCACTGGCTGCATAATGCAACATTATCTTTTTGGTCTTTTTGTATCTTCAGAATGTTGTCTCCTAGCAGCAATGTCCTATGATAGGTATGTAGCAATCTGTAAACCACTGCATTACACAATATTAATGAACAATCAAGTTTGCCTACAGCTTATAGCTGGATCGTGGATAAATGGTTTACTTGTTATGGGCGTAGTTTTATATTTTATGTGTCAGTTAAAATTCTGTGGCCCCAGTGAAATCAATCATTTCTTTTGTGAATTGAATCCAATAATAAAGCTAGCATGTAGTGATACCCGCTTGATTGAACTTGTCACAATTTTGATATCTGTTGTATGCATCTTGCCTCCTTTTTTCTTAACCTTGTTGTCATATAGTTACATTATTTTTAATATAATGAGAATGTCATCTGTCAGTGGCAGGAAAAAGAGTTTCTCAACCTGCTCCTCACATCTCATGGTGGTGTCCATTTTCTATAGCACCTTAATGATTGTCTATGTTTTGCCTAAATCAGATGGCCTGCAAAGCATTAACAAAGTGTTGTCCCTGTTTTATACAATCCTGACCCCTTTGTTTAATCCCCTGATATATAGCCTACGGAACAGGGAAGTGAAAGAGGCCCACAGAAGAGCAATTGCTAAATGGTATAAAATAAAATAAAATAAGATGCACTAGTGTAATTTATTATGATTTTTTTTTAAAAAAGCTGGTTTGATCTCCAATAAATGAAAATTTTGGTTATTTTAGGATAACATTATGTTACAATTTATCTAAAAGTATCTGTAAGAAATATAATAAAGAATTTTTCATTAAATTCTAATTTATGAGACTGATTGTGGGTCTGTGGTTTTTTGCTTAGCTACACTGTTACAATTTTCTCAGTGGATCTCCTGTGTGAATCCTCAGTGTCTTTACTTGGTCTGGTGACAAACTGGTCAGTCAATTTCTAAAACAGTCAATGGATCATCATTTTGTTGATTAAACCCCTCCAATAACCCACCCCCCAAAACCAGACCCTGAATCTGGGTGAAAAATGATAGCAAGAAACACAAAATACTCTCTTTCTTCTCTTTCCTACAGGATTTTGAGTGCTTTATTTTGATGCAGCAATGTCTCTTTAAGTCTGATGGGATTATATATAGGAGGAAGGATAACTGACCTTGTTTCTGAGATTTCAGAAATGTGACACTGGAAAGCTGCACTTTGCACTACAATAATTTAAGGGAATGAATCTGGATCCCAGTTTAAGGATAGTATGTCCAAATGTATAGGGGAAGCATCTATCTTCTCGTGATTTGGGAAATATAGTATTTTTCTCTACATTTTTCAGCAACTAAGCTTTGCACCTGATGTAGCAATGATGTCATCATGTTTTTAAATTATATTTTTGATTTCAGATGTTTAGGATAATATGCATGTGAAGTTTACAACAAGCTTAGCACATTTATTTTATTTTTCAATCTCAGCTATTTAGGCATTATTTTGATGCTTTCTTGAGAAGCATTTTTGGCATGTTTGTTGCACTTTAAGGGTGGTGAAAATATGAGGAAAGAAGCTGTGTTTTTCTGGAACTTTTCATATTCTCCTGGGCATCTCACCTTAGGGATTGTGTGTCCTTTAATATAAAATAAATGCAAAAATAGAACAATGCCTTTTTTTACAGATAAAGTTCATTTACGCTTCAAGTTAATTGATTCTTTTATTTACATCAGTCTTGAACCAAATCTAAAAATCAAGGTAAGATTCTATTCAGAATTAGCGGTGATAATGACAGAAGTTTTATTTATTTATTTATTTATTTATTTATTTATTTATTTGATTTGATTTGTCAATTGTTTACAAGATAATAAGTATAAGTGTATACATAGTTATGAATACATGAAATGGGTACATATAAGAAAAATAAAAGAAACAATAGGACAGGGCACATTGGTGCACTTATGCACGCCCCCTAGAGACCTCTTAGGAAAGCGGTGAGGTCAATAGTAGTCAGTCGAAGGTTAAAGTTTTTGGGGTTTGAGGAAGAAACTACAGAGTTGGGTAAAGTATTCCAGACATTGACCACTCTGTTGCTGAAGTCATATTTCCTGCAATCAAGTTTGGTGCAGTTAACCTTGAGTTTGTATCTATTGTGTGCTCTTGTGTTGTTATGGTTGAAGCTGAAGTATTCATTGACAGGTAGGACATTGCAATGTATGATTTTATATACCATACTTAGATCAGACCGAAGATGGCATAAATCAAGGTTTTCTAGGTCTAGAATTTCAAGTCTGGTGGCATAAAGTATTCTACAATGAGTAGAGGAGTGGAAAACTCTTCTTGTGAAATATTTCTGGATTTTCTCAACTGTACTAATATCAGATACATAATGTGGGTTCCAGACTGATGAGCTGTATTAGAGTATTGATCTAGCAAATGTGTTTTTTTTAAACAAACTTTATTCAGTTTTTCACATAAAAACAAAAAGCTCTTTTTAGTGGACAAGATATTTCCGGCCCATCACTTTTACAAACAAATATGAAAATAGCTATACATTCATATATGCATACTTAATTCTACTATTAACTTTTCCATTCCAAACTTTCAGAAAAGAGAGAAACAAACAATTTAATCCTAGTCTCTTTGATTAATCTCAATCCAAACATCCTTTCATTTCATTTCAATTATTTCAAATATAATCCTTTGATATTTATTTTAAAAACAAAAAATAACAATATATATTTATCTAATTTAAAAAAAAGTTCCCAATGTCTCTCCTTCCTTTAATAGTCTGTATTAGCTTATTAATTTAAATAGTTCTTTAATATGTTATATTTTCTTTCCATCACACATTCTTCCTATAAATTCTAGATTAATACAAATTTTAACACTAAAAATAAAGAAACAAGCATAGGTTTCCCCCCTTTTACTGCTTTGAATGTGACACCTCAGTCGTATTTCCTGCAATCAAGTTTGGTGCAATTTACCTTGAGTTTGTATCTATTGTGTGTTCTTGTGTTGTTATGGTTGAAGCTGAAGTATTCATTGACAGGTAGGACATTGCAATGTATGATTTTATATACCATGCTTAAATCAGACCGAAGACAGCGTAATTCAAGGTTTTCTAGGTCTAGAATTTCAAGTCTGGTGGCATAAAGTATTCTACAATGAGTAGAGGAGTGGAGAACTCTTCCTGTGAAATATTTCTGGACTTTCTCAATTGTGCTAATATCAGATACGTAATGTGAGTTCCAGACTGATGAGCTGTATTCGACTATTGGTCTAGCAAATGTTTTGTATGCTATAGTTAGTAGTGTGATATTACCAGAGAAAAAGCTATGTAGGATTAGGTTAACAACTCTTAATGCCTTTTTGTCTATGTAGTTGCAGTGGGCTCTAGCACTTAGATCATTAGAGGTGAGTATTCCAAGGTCCTTTACAGAGCTTGGATCATCAACAAGATCTTGACTATTCAGCTTGTATTTTATTTTCTGATTTTTTTTTGCATTTATTTGTTGAGATTTGAAGTTGCCATTAGCTTGACCATTCTGATACATAGTCAAGATCTTTTTGAAGGGTAGCAGTATGTGGAACTGAACAGCTTTACATCATCAGCGAAAAGAACGCAGTTGCTCTTAATATGATCACAGAGGTCATTTATGTAGAGTATGAAGAGAGTTGGTCCTAGAACACTGCCTTGGGGGACACCACTATTGCAGGTACAGAATTTGATAGGACACTCCCAATTTTGACCATTTGTTGTCTCAAATGCTGCTCTCTGAATATCAGGTGTATATAAAGTTATTTCCACAGTGTGTATCAGGATTGTTATTCCTATTAATGATTTAGTCAGTCATACTTCTCACAAGATGATACATTCTATCCTAAGGACAAATTAATCATGTGTGATAAAATTCTATTGAGTCTCCTTGAAGTTAGCTTTAATTTTGATACACAAAAGTGAATGTTGTTTGTATTTATTGTACTCTCAGAAAGAAAGCTCCAATAAGGTGCAATTGATTTTGTTAAATGTAGGCAGTATCTTGGATGTTTTTTCAATCTTAGTACTTTAGGAAATGCAACACATTTAAAAGAAAAGTAAGAAACACTTCCACTTATTTCAAATATAGCCCATTTTGTTATATTTGAAGTAAGACAATAGCTAAATCAAAAGATTGGGAGGGAAAGACAAAGGGAGAGACAGAATTACTATTGGAATATGAGATCAACTATCTCCAGTTTACAACACAGTCCTTGTAGCAGTTAAACACCTATTTGACCCTGAGAACACAGATAAATCTCCAAGTGGCCTCAATGAATCTCTAAAAGAATGTCAATAACCAGCTGTCTGCAAGGAATATAAATCCTACAATTCCCCACTGTTCCATACTAGCAGGCTTGTAGGCCTGCATATTGGTCCGGAAAAGCTGGGCCGTGATTGGACAAAACTAAGTGTTCTGATTGGTTCTTATTCGGCTGCCGTGATTGGGTAAAACCAAGCGTGGCAAGCTCAAATGCATGTCATAGGCTGCCTAGCCACAGCCAGCTCTATAAAAGGATCTGCCTCGGCTGGGAGTCTTGTCTCAGTATCTGGTTTCCTAATAAAGAGCTGTTGTCACTATTTCGAGTCTCGTCTCTCCTTGGGACCCACCGCCCAGACTTAACACTGGCAATGAGGGTGGATACTGAGACAACAGAGCTGACTAACACGTGGCAGAGAGTGCATAGACGACCTGCAAGATGGCCAGCAGCGCCGTGCCACCCGCGCCATTCAATCCGGCCAGCGAGGACTGGGAGTCCTACATTGATCCTTTCCAAATGTTCTTGGAATCAAACAACCTGAAGGACGCCACCGGCAGCAAGAAGCAAGCGGTTTTTCTAACACACTGTGGACCCACCGTTTTTAAAATGGCCAAGGTGCTCGCGAAGCCAACAGACATCTAGACCATGGATCCCTAGTTCCCATCCTCCGGAACCACTACGCCCCAGTGGTGCTGATTCTCATCCATCGGCATGACTTTTACCAGAGGGATCAGCACGAGGGCGAGAGCATTGGAGAGTTCGTAGCCGACCTGAGGGACCTAGGAGGCTTGTGCGGATTCACCAATCTAGACGAGGCCATGCGTGATCGAGTTGTCCTTGGCCTGAAAGACCCAACTCTCCAGAGCAGACTGATGGCTAAAGGAGACATCACCCTCGCCGACGCCGTAGCCGAAACCACCGCAGCCGAGGCCACCCGTAAGTCAGTGGCACGAATGCGGTGTTCAAACAGAAACGACCGCCAACCCACCAGGGAGACGGCAACCACAGCAGACAAACACACAGCATCCACCCACCACTGCGACATTGAATCCTCCTCTGACAGTGAAGAGGAAGAATTCACAGACTTCAGTCAGAACACGAGCGATGAGACCGGCGGGGTCGTAAGTCGAGTTCCCAATGTGCCGGCTGTGGAGGAAATCACCCGCGTTCCGAATGCAAGTTCCTGGACGCTGTTTGCCTTTTTTGCAAAAAAACGAGGGCATATTGCCAAAGTATGCCATAACAAACGAAATCCCAGCCCCCAACGATGGGGAAACAGGCCAAGAAGAAGAGATGGCACCCCACCATAAACCCGGACCGCCATAATGACAGCCAATGGAACTGGGACAGCCAACCCAGGAAGTTCATCGCGGCACCCAGAAGAGAAGAAACGCACCAAACAGTCACCATTGGCCACGCTTCATCAATAGACGCATGAAAGATACGTGTAGAGGTCAACATCGAAAATCAGCCTTGCACCATGGAGGTAGACTCCGGTTCCTCCCTCTCTATGGTCTCCTGGAGGACCATCAAAAGACTAATTCCCAGCATCCGCCGCCAAGAGCTTAGCGACCAGAAGCTAATATTAAGAGACTATCAAGGTAATCGCATTCCGGTCGTTGACACTGGACATTTTCAAGTCTCGTTCAGAAACCACACCACCATCCTACCACTCACAATCATCGATAAAGACAGACCCAGCCTACTCGGGTTGCAGTGGTTCGCACTGTTGGAGATCGAGATGGCAGGCATCAACCACACAGAAAATGGAAACTGGGAAACAACGCTCATCCAGGACTTCCAAGAAGTCTTCAGTGAACATCTAGGCAAGTACGAGGGGTCCCCTATCTCCTTTAATCTCAGCCCTGACATTGCTCCCATCTGTCTCAAGCCGCGCCAAGTGCCTTTTGCACTCAAGCCTAAAATAAATGAACAATTAGACAAACTAATAGCGCAAGGCATGTTAGAACCCATTGATCATGCCCGTTGGGAGACCCCAATTGTCACCCCCATCAAACCCGATGGCTCCTTGAGAATTTGTGGTGACTACAAGGCCACCCTCAACCACGCATTGCAGCAGAGCGCCTACCCGGTGCCAGTAGTCCAACATCTCCTGCACTCACTAGGGGGTGGCAAGTTCTTTGCAAAGCTCGACCTGGCCCAAGCTTATCAACAACTGCCAGTCGATGCTGAAACCACCAAAGCCCAAACAATAGTGACACATAGAGGGGCGTTCAAATGTAACCGGCTCCAGGTTGGGGTCAGCGTCGCACCAGGCATTTTTCAAAGTCTAATGGAGAGATTGTTGCAGGGAATTAAAGGAGTCGTGCCCTATTTCGACGACATCCTGGTAGCAGCCCCTACCAAAAAACAATTGGAAAAACGACTGAGGGCGGTCCTACAGAAATTCAAAGACGCTGGCCTCAAGGTGAAAAAGGAAAATTGCCAATTATGCACTGAAAGGGTTGAATTTCTTGGCTACCTCCTTGACAAACAAGGAATTCACCCCACAGATAAAAAATTGAAAGCCATTAAAAACGCCCCCCAGACCAAAGAACAAAACGGACCTCCAAGCCTTCCTCGGACTCATTAATTTCTATAACATTTTTCTACCCCAGAAAGCAACTGTTGCAGAACCTCTGCATAGACTCCTTGATAAAAAGGCTTCCTGGATATGGGGATGGCGAGAAGAGCACGCTTTTCACCAGATAAAAAACCTTTTGACTTCAGACGCAGTCCTCATGCAATACAATGAAACGCTACCTCTGACTGTTACTTGCGACGCATCGCCTTTTGGGGTTGGCGCCATCCTGAGCCACGTTTTACCAAATGGAACGAAAGCCCCCGTTGCATTCTTTTCCAAAACATTGACCAAGCCCGAGAGGAACTAAAGCCAGCTGGACAAAGAAGCCCTCGCCATTGTTTCAGCAGTAAAGAGATTCCACGAATACATTTATGGTAGGGCATTTTCCATTATTACAGACCATAAGCCCCTACTTGGCATATTGGCGGGTGACAAACCCACTCCACACATCTTGTCACCTAGAATGACAAGATGGTCTGAATTTCTTGCTGCTTATAAATACAAATTGATACATCGCCTTGGCAAGACAATCTCGCACGCCGATGCCTTAAGCCGCTCCCCCTTGCCAGACTTGCAAGAGGACCCAGCACCCACATTACCAGTCTTGCAAATTGAAACAATCCCCATTCCACCAGTAACCGCACAAGACATCGCCCACGAAACTAGGAAGGACAGATGCTTGGTGCGAGTTCTCAGCTGGGTGGAGAGGGGATGAGCAGAAACCGAGCCAAATGAACATATTAAACTGTTTAAAAACTGGCAAACTGAACTCTTTTCGCAAAAAGGCTGCGTGTTGTGGGGAGACCAGGTAGTAATACCAGAGACACTACAGAAAAAAGTTTTAGACTTGCTGCATGACGGGCACCCTGGTATTGTGCACATGAAAGCCCTGGCCAGGAGCTACGCTTGGTGGCCAGGCATGGACAAGCAAATTGAAACCTGGGTCGCCGCTTGTAACAGATGCCAAGAGACTCACTCGGCTCCCCCTAAGGCCCCACCATTAGAATGGGAAACACCCAGAGGCCCTTGGTCGCGCATCCATATTGACTTCGCAGGGCCAACCAAGGGGCACACCTTCTTAATCACTGTTGATGCCCATTCAAATTGGCTCGAGGTGAGCACAATGAAGACAACCATGACAGAAGCTGTCATCAAGAAATTAAATAGACTTTTTGCAATGCATGGTCTGCCAGATGTTATCGTTTCTGACAATGGGCCACAATTTACCGCCTTAGTTTTTGAACAATACTTGGCAGACCGTGGCATCCGACACGCATTGACATCGCCAGCTTACCCGGTGGCGAATGGTAGAGTTGAACGCATGGTTCAATTTACAAAAAAAACTCTGCACAAAATGGAACATGGCAACATCCACGAGAAGATCACCAGGATGCTTCTTCTACAACATATTACACCAAATGCTACCACCAACAAGAGCCCAGCAGAGCTATCAAAGACTCAGGTCACCTCTAGACCGCCTGTACCCTGCTTACACTCCAGAAAAACCCCTTGGTTCCAGCAGCAAGGACCGCGCCTTCAAGGTAGGAGACACTGTATTTGCCAAAAACTTTACAGGGGACCCACTTTGGATCCCTGCAAAAATCACCCAAGTCACAGGCCCCCGCTCCTACTGGCTTGAGACCACCGATGGGAGGTCGTGGAAACATCATATTGACCAGCTAAGATCCAGGCTGGCACTTCCCCCCTCATAGACTCTAACCAAGAAATCAGAGGGGGGGGACCTCAAATTCAGAAAATGAACGAACATCTGTACAAGTAGAACACCCCCCACAGACATTAAACAAAAACCAACAATACTTATCAGCCAGAAGGGAGTCGTGGCAGACGGGCATTTTGCCTGGAAGCAGCGGCCGGACAAGCTCCACCAGCCCAGAGAGCCCAGGAGGGAGCAGCAGAGCAAACGACTCAACCGAACTGGAATCACCAGGCGGGAGTCGCCGCCAGAGGACCGGCTCACCCTTCCAGGCAGTTCCATCTTGCAGCTTGAGAGCGACGCAGAGCCCATCCGAACCCGATGGTGAACAGAGACACTGTGAACTGCGCAAGTCTAGTAGGCAGGTACGAAGACCCGCCTACTTGCATGATTACATTACCCCGCCCCTTGGACGGAACCAAGAGGGGAGGGGTGTTCCATACTAGCAGGCTTGTAGGCCTGCATTCCTATTGGTCCGGAAAAGCCGGGCCATGATTGGACAAAACTAAGCATTCTGATTGGTTCTTATTCGGCTGCCGCGATTGGGTAAAACCAAGCGCGGCAAGCTCAAATGCATGTCATAGGCTGCCTAGCCACAGCCAGCTCTATAAAAGGATCTGCCTCGGCTGGGAGTCTTGTCTCAGTATCTGGTTTCCTAATAAAGAGCTGTTGTCACTATTTCGAGTCTCGTCTCTCCTTGGGACCCACCGCCCAGACTTAACACCCACCATCCAGTCAGAGCTGAAGAAGCTTCTTGGATGAGAAGTGAAATACAAGAAGGTCCTGTTGCCTCTTGAAAAAAAGCACCTTTGGGAGACATTTATAGAATTAAGAGAAAATGCAAACAAAATAATCATATAGTACAAGATATTGTATACCAATTGTTGTAATTCCTTTTTGACTCTTCTAATATATATATATATATTCAGGAGAAATGCTGAGAATAAAACACAATATTAAGACAAAAAGTAATAATGATAGATTTTTACCCATATTAATATTTCTGCAAAGAACAATTCAGGGTATAAAGTGGTATTTTGTGTTGCTGGAAGTCCCCATTTGCTTGGAGTCCAGTTTGTGCAGTTGTAGTTTCATTTCTGGAAGGCTTTCCTCCCAGCCAATTTATGTCCTTGAAGAAACTTCTAAGAAATTTACCCTGGGAAAAAACTTCTCATGATTTAATGAAAAAGCTAACCGAGACGCATTATGCAGGTACTATAATATCTTACATATAAAAGTGCTTCTGGATGATGTTCCACCTCATTATTTTCTGCCACTCATGTAACTCTTGCTGAATGGATCAAATGCTATCAGCAGAGATATATATGATATAAATTCTTAAAATGGCTACGGGTCCTCTTATT